>JBAMJV010007655.1:0-22168 GCA_037951105.1 Echinarachnius parma | reverse complement strand
GTGGATAACACCAATCGTACAAATCCTTTTTACGGATAGGGAAATTCGAGAGGAAAAAAAACCCTGTTCCATGTTTCTATCGGTATTACGATTGGAGCAATGTTTGAGAGAGCTAATAGAGTTCGAAGTAAGATTGTGGATTCGGACAATGTCATACTAGATCCCTTAAGACATGCCTAGAATTATGTTCATATAAATAATTACTCTCAGCAATGTAATATCGTATTGAAATCATACGCTCATTCGATGGGTTTGTTTACTTCAAGTCCATAATGTTATAGTATTACACATATACTATGAAACCTTTATACATCATTTAATCATTTTTATCATATAGATAGTGAGAGACCATTTCCCGGACATGCCGGATCGATCCATTTTATGTATCAAATACTTTTAATAACTTGATATATTAATCCAATGCTTCATAATGTACAATTCTACAAATAACATTCAGTCTTTTCAATTAGATATTTTGGATAATCAATACGGAAGTATTCAAACGATTCAGTTCCATTACAATACTGACAATATCGAGATGATATTAGACCTATTGTACGTAAGCTGTACATTTGTATGGAGTTAAATGTTTAATTTTAGAGCACCCTGTAGCAATTTGTTTTCCATCTGCACATTTGCTTCGTTATGTTGTTATACCGTGACTAAAAACATATGAAATAATGATTTGAACTTTTATGACTTAAATATACATTATTTATTTTACATAAGATTTGTACACAAATTATGATATTGAACAATATCTGCGAGGAAATCCACAATTAAAAGTACACGATACCTTTTGTCCGGCCAATTTTCTAGATTGTGGGCGGCGGCCATGTTAGATTTGAGGATCGATATGGCCGCCCATTGATCTATCGAACCAGTTAAAATGATTACTTGGTCTACATAATTATCAAAGTCGTAACCTTTTGCACTTTTGTCTGGTTGATATTATGTGAAATGATGTAATTATTCATAGAGCTGCATAATCCTGAATGCTAATTGGCATAAGCTAATATCCACTAATTGGATAAGTTTGCGTATTATAAAGAGTGTCTCTTTGGATGAATATTCTTCTATTGACTAAATGATCACGTGTGTCAAGTGGCAACTTAAAACAAAACAAAAATAAATCAGATGGACTGAATGCACATCATCAATTAATTTCAGTGAATTTGTACACCAACATTACTATTTTTGGTACAAAGAGTAGACTAAATGTAACGTTCATCTCGATTTTGCAATCGTATGCCTAATCGAACGATTCCTTTTGATAATGTACACCTATCTGCCCTACTTTGTCGAAGGACCTTGATTCGCGCGTGATTGTCCTCTCACGTCTCTTCGTAGTGTTCATACCATTATTACTAGCATTTATTCCGTACCTCGTTCAGTAAAAGCACCGGCCAAGCAATCTGGAGGTAGCGGGTTCGGGTCTAAAGTCTAGTTTATTTCGCTCAGCTTTCAATGTATTGAGTTTATAGTTCTCATTGTTTTAAGAACTGATAGTCTGTTGTTGCTGTTGTTATCATTGTTGTTTTTCATGAGAGATACATACTGAGGATGCTGGCTTGATGTTCGCTGAAACCAACTGTATCTGATTCCAGCCTTAAGTCCATCTGTAAAATGGCAACACTGACACCTACTTCACTCTTCATCCTTATGTTGTATGTGTCATTTGGGAATGGTGAGTTGTATTCCGTATACTTTCAATCATTAGTATAACTCGAATGTAACAAGGGTGAAATAGAACACAAATGCTCATCATCTTCATGATATTTATACATCCCAATAAATCTACAAAAGGCAACTCGCCATGCACAGGCAGGAGAGTGTCTAAATTAATTTTCTGTAACTGCAATGTCGCAGGTTTGATGTTGCTTATTTCTAACGCTTTGAGAAAACCCCTTCGTGTTGGCTGCAATATTTGAACCTGTTATAACAACGTAATACTCTTGTATTTACCATATTTCCACCTTCTTTCAACAGTGTGGACATTATTAATGTGTTGGTATTGACATTTCCCTGTATTATGTCGCCTATAGCACTAAATCTGTATGCCCGTTTTTCAATTGATTATCCCCTTTGTTTAATGTAGGGTATTACTTTACCCGTCACCCATATGAAAGTGCATTTTCAAAGGTGGAGCCAATGGATACAGCACGTTTCTTAGCAACGGTTGCTAAGAAACGTATTGACCCTAGCAACGAGCCATATCTAATCCATTCCGAATGGATGCAGAACAGCCTCTAAGCGCTTATTATTATCCCTGGTCATTTGGTACAGTTCAGACCCGCACAATTATCTTGCACACATTCTCAACTCCCCGGCGAGCATACTAGCCGCGGGCAACCATATTGGTGCACCAAGCTAATTTTCACCAGACCAGATACCAATTTATACACCTGGGTAGAGAGCAGCAATGTGGATTAAATGCCTAGCTGAAGGGCAAACGGAGTGGGCATGGTTCGAACTCGGGATCTCACTATCGGAAAGCACGCGATCTACCAATCTAGCCACATTACTTCCACATAATAGACGCTTTATAAATCGAACTTATTATTACTAGTATAGGTTCTCCCGCTCAATTTCGCGATTGGGTCAATCCAATTCATAATAGGAGCAAACGAATTCGCGCGATTTGTGATCGCCGTACCAAAGCATCATTCGAATTCGTAAATAGTCGTTCAAAATCACGTAGGAGCAAGTGAATTTGCACAAAGAGCATACCTTTTCATCAATGGTCATTCGAATTCGCGAAAGGGCAGTTGACTCTTGGCTGCACATTCGCGAATTCGAGTGCCCATAAATAAACTTCTGTGTCTATTCACGAAAGCTTATGCGTATGCATGAATTCGCTTGCACTTATTCGGAATTTGGAAGACCGATACCAACGATTACGCGATAATGCGTGAATTTGAATGACCCTTAATTAATTCGATTGAAAAATTGTAAAATTGAGCGGGAAAACCTATATTACAATATAATATTTATAAATACGATCTTCTTATTTTGCCACATCAACATTTAAAAAAATAATTTCCAGTTTATCTCTACGAAAATAGCATATTCGTTCAGGGGCAGTTACGTGTGACCATGCTTAGTTAGAGCATTATCCTAATTATACCAGCATAATATACTGTATGCCATGCATTTGTTCTACTGATACGTGACTACATCAAGGAAAAGTATCCGTATTAAATATATATATTAAATATTAGAAAACAACGAAATTCAATAAGATACTCCGTGGAAAGATTTTTTAAGGTGATATTTCGGCCATAGGCCTTTGTCAAACTGACAAATTTTAATTCATAATTGCATCAACAAAAACAAAAGCGTATCTTTAATAATACAATAATTGACAGTTTTTTTTCTTCTTTATAGCTACCGGTTGATTTGCACAAACCCAGATATAAACGTTTATGATACCCCCATTAGAATAGTGCAAGTTCAAACCATAGAACAGTTCAGGTTAAGAGGGCGCTTCAAAATAATGTATTTGTGAGCTAGATGAAAACAGAGGGTAGGAATTGCAAAACCACACAATTGCAGAAACAAAGCAACATTTGTTTTAATAATCAAAATCCGTTCACAAACAGCTAAAATATCCATATGTTTATTATAACAAAATACTATTATTGTGTTGGCAACACGATTAGAATCTCTAAAATAATATTTTTTTAAAAGACAATCGTCAGTTTATATATACGAAAACAGCATACCAGAATAGCGTCGATATATTCTCGCCATTGGTGGGATGATACGTCATTTCGACCATCTTCGGCGAGGGGATCGGTTCAAATGGCGCAGCCCCCGGACGATGTTAGATTTGGGCAATATTTAGCTCTCTCAAAATGTAATTTAAAGCAGACTATTGAATCAATTTTCCCGATAAGAGGGCTATTATCCCTCCATTGTAATGTTATTTTATATTTTGAAACCCCAAATATTGGGGGGTAATAATAGAGGCCATCCCCTACCTCAAATATGGGGGGGGGGGGATATATCCCCCCCCCCCTTCTCCCCTTGATCGACATCCTTGTAACATAATGCATCCAGGGGCAGTCATAATGTAAGCATGCTTATTAAGAGCATTATGATTTACCAGCATATATATACCATGCATATACTGGTACGTGACTATACGTGGTATTAAATGGTGTAACATACACATATAATGTATATGTAAATACACTACATCCCTAGTGCTAGGTACGTATAATATATCAATTGTATTTACTGGCGCAGCGAGATCCAGAGTTCGAACCCTGTGTAGCTCCAGCAAGACAATATTAATCCAATTTTGCTGCTCTCTACCCTGATGTATACATTGGGACCTGGTAGGAGGTGAAAGCCGTGAGCTGCTTGGGAGTTATGCTCCCCATGGAGTGGATATTGTGCACACAATGTGTGCGGACTCGCGTTGTATCATATGACCGGGGTAACCGTGTAAAGCTCTTAGCGATCATATTGTATCATATTAAAGGGATCTAGTAACTTTGTTGACATGTGCAAAAAGGGATGAATGGTTGATGCAATGTATATTGTTGTTATCGTATATGTCCACAGGGTATTGTGTGAAAATTTCAAGTCAAATGGACATTGCATGGCCAAGTAATGAGCGAAAATGCAAAGTGATAGTCACTAACTCACTGCAATCACTTTGTACACAGTAAGAAAAACTCCACCGAAGTTTTTCTTATCTGAATACTTATATCGTACATATCTTTGTAACGAAAGGGAAATTTGAAAAACCAAAACCTGTCCCATGATTTTATTGGTAATACGAATACAACAAGGTATGAGGGAACCGCTAGAATTACAATTTTATTTTGAGGATTTGGACAATGTTACTAAGTCCCTTTAATAATATAGGTTTTCTCGCTCAATTTTGCACTTTTTTCAATCGAATTCATTTAGGGTCATTCGAATTCGTGCGTTGCCGCGTAATCGTTGGTATCGGTCTTCCAAATTCCGAATAAGTGCATGCGAATTCATGCATACGCACACGCTTTCGTGAATAGACACAGAAGTTCATTTATGGGCATTCGAATTCGCGAATGTGCAGCCAACTGTCAACGGCCTTTCGCGAATTCGAATGACCATTGATGAAAAGGTATGCACTTTGTGCAAATTCACTTGGTCCTACGTGATTTTGAACGACTATTTACGAATTCGAATGCTGCTTTGGTACGGCGATCGCAAATCGCGCGAATTCGTTTGCTCCTATTATCAATTCGATTGACACAATCGCGAAATTGAGCGGGAAAACCTATAATAGATCGTATTTGTATAGCGCCTATAATGCAGAACAGCCTCTAAGCGCTTACTATTATCCCTGGTCATTTGGTACAGTTCAGACCCGCACAATTATCTTGTACTCATTCTCAACTCCCCGGGGAGCATACTATCCGCGGGCAACTATATTGGTGCACCAAGCTAATTTTCACCAGACCAGATACCAATTTATACACCTGGGTAGAGAGCAGCAATATGGATTAAATGCCTAGCTGAAGGACAAACTGAGTGGGCATGGTTCGAACTCGGGATCTCACGATCGGAAAGCACTCGATCTACCAATCTTGCCACACTACTTCCACATAATAGACGCTTTATAAATCGAACTTATTATTACTAGTATTACAATATAATATTTATAATTACGATCTTCTTATTTTGCCACATCAAAATTAAACAAATTAATCTCCAGTTTATCTCTACGAAAATAGCATATTCGTTCATGGGCAGTTACGTGAGACCATGCTTAGTAAGAGCATTATCCTAATTATACCAGCATGTACTGTATGCCATGCATTTGTTCTACTGATACGTATTCAATATATGTATTAAATATTATATATTTAATAATACATTTTTATTAATTGACAGTTTATTTTTTATTTTATAGCTACCGGTTTATTTGCACAAACCCAGATATAAACGTTTATGATACCCCCAGTAGAATAGTGCAAGTTCAAAGCACTTTTATTTGAAATAAACCTTGTCATTAGTTGACGAGGCTACGCTCGAAATACTTTAAAGTGATATAACAGTTCAGGTTAAGAGGGCGCTTCAAAATAATGTATTTGTGAGCTAGAGGAAAACAGAGGGTAGGAATTGCAAAACCACACAATTGTAGAAACAAAGCAACATTTGTTTTAATAATCAAAATCCGTTCACAAACAGCTAAAATATCCATATGTTTATTATAACAAAATACTATTCTTGTGTTGGCAACACGATTAGAATCTCTAAAATAATGTTTATTTTTAAAGACAATCGTCAGTTTATATATACGAAAACAACATACCAGAATAGCGTCGATTTATTCTCGCCATTGGTGGGATGATACGTCATTTCGACCATCTTCGGCGAGGGAATCGGCTCAAATGGCGCAGCCCCCGGAAGATGTTAGATTTGGGCAATATTTAGCTCTCTCAAGATGTAGCAGACTATTGAATCAATTTTCCCGATAAGAGGGCCATTATCCCTCCATTGTAATGTTATTTTATATTTTGAAACCCCAAATATTGGGGGGTAATAATAGAGGCCATCCCCCTATCTCAAATATTGGGGGGATATATCCCCCTCTTCTCCCCGTGATCGACATCCTTGTAACATAATGCATCCAGGGGCAGTCATAATGATTCACCAGCATATATATACCATGCATAAGTCATATACTGGTACGTGACTGTACGTGGTATTAAATGGTGTAACATACACATATAATGTATATGTAAATACACTACATCCCTAGTGCTAGGTACGTATAATATATCAATTGTATTTACTGGCGCAGCGAGATCCAGAGTTCGAACCCTGTGTAGCTCCAGCAAGACAATATTAATCCAATTTTGCTGCTCTCTACCATGATGTATACATTGGGACCTGGTAGGAGGTGAAAGCCGTGAGCTGCTTGGGAGGTATGCTCCCCATGTAGTGGAGATTGTGCACACAATGTGTGCGGATTGGCGTTGTATCATATGACCCGGGTAACAGTGTAAAGCTCTTAGCGATCACATTGTATCATATTAATAATAATAATAGATCATATTTGTATATATATTTTTAGCATCAAAACTATCTAAAGACATGTTATAAGGCCACTATAAGTGTCAACAGGAAAAAAAAACATACCAACTGTCTATTTATATCTTAATTGTCTATTTGTAAATGATGTTTCCACCTAACACTGCCTAAAAGCTTACAGACGAGAAATATTGAGTATATTTCAATCTGTACAGATTGTCATAAATGTTAATTGACAAATAATAACATATTTAGTTGCTTAGTAACCTACCTTTTACAATAGCAACAAGCTGTGTACACATGGAAAACAATCTCTGCACATGGGATCCATTTAACTCAAAACCATCAAATTGAAACAATGTCGCTAGGCAATACATTCATGAAAGCAACCAGCTATGTTTGGTCAGATGGATTGTCTCAACAATAGTTATTCTCACCATGAACAGTCTTAAGTCATTCACCATTGTTTCAGGCATTGTCACAATCTCCTGTGCATGTGCAATAAACAGTGCATTTTAAGTGCGCTCGTACACATTTGCAATCTCTACACCTGCTCCTACATTGACATTGACACTCTGGGCAGAATGCGCTTGCTTCCGGTAAGTTTGTCCATTTGTCCATTATCCTTCTGATATGTTGCTGTAAGGCAGCCTTGGTGGGGGGAATTAAGGGCTGACATCTGACGCCCTTTTCGTGTGAATAGTAGCTTTCTGACTTCGTTGATGGAGGTACATGTTGCTGTCTTGTCATAGAGAAGTATGGTGAAGTACTCTAGGGAAGCCTCAGTCTCTTTAGATATTTGTTCTGGTGCACTGTGCAGCTCATAGAAGGCTCCAGTGATTGCATCATTTGTCTTCCACACTCTCCATACAGTCTTCTTTCCAACTTGGGTAAACTGGGAAACACTGTCGCAGCCCGTGAAAGCATGGAACACCGGAAGTACCAAGGATTTTTGTGGGGCAAGGGAGGCACTCATCTCATGAGCTGGGATGTAGTGAAAGTTCTTACCACTTCCGATTGCAATCCAGAGGTATATCCTTTCTAGCTGATGTACAGTCGCTACTGCTAGCACAACTACATCGGTATCTACTGTCCGAACAAGGATCTTGTGAAAGCCCTGTCTGACGGCATCAGCAACATGTACCATGATCCTGGAATCTGCTTCTTCAGGATTACAGGGAGTAATGCTGGATGCGTCTCGTGCAGGTATACAGGGTACATTAGCACCATCGGTGACAACAAGAGGGTTTTCTGCTGATGCACTTGATATCAATTCAACGTTCACAAGTTTTTTTTTTTTGCTATTCAAGCGAAAAAATCGCTGCCAGTTCTTTGGTAAGGGGCTGGACACCTCGACAAGCCTACGTTGGCTAGGACCCATAGCATGCTTTTCTCTGGTCTGTGCCTTTAGACTGTTGTCAAAGTATTGATCCCAGACTAGACAATAGGGAGTTTTCGATCGCTGAGACGAGGGCTGTTGACCTGTCGTCCCAGTGAAGTACCACATTGAGTTGACTAGGCACGTTGACTGTTGTTATTTACCTTTTCGATTTCATACGACGACGCGCTTTCAAGTCTCGGGACAGTTACGTCATGCAATGCTCGTGCGAAGTTTACAGAGAATAGAAGATTAGTTTTGTGAAAAAAAAAGGGTTTTGATATCCAATACAGTCAAACCTGTGTATAGTGACCACCAGATTGAAAGAAGAAAAATGGCCGCTCTAAACAGGTGACCTTTATAGACAGGTTCTATAAAATCTTATTAAGACAAACCTCTGTTTAGTGACCATTTAATTGAAACAATAAAATTGACACTGTCTTGATTGCAAGTGACCTTTATAGACAGGTGCCAACATATTGATTACAGTCAAACCTGTGTATAATGACCACCAAAGGAAAACAAGAAAATTGCCGCTATGATCAGGTGACCTTTACATACATGTTCCGAAAAGTCGTTTACAGTCAAACCTGTGTAGAAAGACCACCAAAGGATAACAAGAAAATTGGCCGCTATTGTCAGGTGACCTTTATAGACAGGTTCCGAAATATCGTTTACAGTCAAACCTGTGTATAATGACCACCAGATGGAAAGAAGAAAAATGGCCGCTCTAAACAGGTGACCTTTATTGACATGTTCTACAAAATCTTATTAAGACAAACCTCTGTATAGTGACCACTCAATGAAACAATACAATTGACACTTAATTGCAAGTGACCTTTATAGCCAGGTGCCAACATATCGTTTACAGTCAAACCTGTGTATAACGACCACCAAAGGAAAACAAGAAAATTGGCCGCCATAAACAGGTGCCCTTTATAGACCTGTTCCATAAAATCATATACAGTAATCTTTGTATGGTGACCACCCAAGTGCAACAATACATGTGGTCGCTATAAACAGGTGACCTTTATAGAAAAATTTCATAACACAGTGTACTGTCAAACCTGTAGTGACCACCCAAATGAAACAATGGAAGTGGGCGCTATAATCAGGTAACTTATTATTGACAGACTCCATAAAATTAAAATGATATAGTAAAACCTGTGTATAGTGACCACCCAATACAGACAAGAAGAGTGGACGCTATAAACAGGTAACCTTTATAGACAAGTTCATTTAAATCATATAGTTCAGTTAACCTGTTTACAGAGACCACAACAGAGAAACAAGAAAATATACAGCTATATATGACGTTGTTTTTAGTAGCCAAATAGTGCTTAACGTCACAGATCTAGACCGACGGCAAAACAGGGGTGTACACGTATTAGATATCTGGTACGAACGACGGGCACGTAGATGCGCATGCGCACTGCTTCAAAAAATGACGTCACCGTACCAGTCCACTAGTGAACGTACAAATCGAAAAGTCCGTAATATCTACTCGTTGAGCCTTGTTTTGCTCTCTTTTGATGTGTGGGACAAACACATTTGCAGCGTAGTCGCCAAATGTCTTGCATCCTCCAGGTCTAAGAATGTTCACGAGTACAGCCCCATCCATGATGCTCACATCCGTCTCTGGCCTTGAATCACGTGGGGACTGGACATGTTGTTCAAGACAGCCCATGAGATCCGACTTTTTCCCCCAGACGTAACTGTCCAGGAAGAAAGGGATGGTGGTAACATATGATTTTCATGGCTGAAGAAATTGTCCAAATCACCATCTCTTGTCTGGCATGCAACCGTCTTGCAAAGAGAGAGGATTCACTTTTGAGAAGATTGACCTGTGTCCCTGCTTTCTTTGACTTGTGTGCTTGTTCATTGAACAGTACTACTTTGTTCCTGGTGATGGTTGCTGTTATTGGTTTGATGTTGGCCCGGAGTTGCTCGTCCACAAAAGGTCCATACTGCTCTTGACCCTTTGATTGTATTGTGGTGAGGCACTCGATTGACTGCTTGTCCATGATGTCCTTTGAATGCAGTCTCAGAAGGTCTTGGCTTTCTTCCTCAAACGGACTCCCCATGCCCTCGATTACTCTGACCAGTGTGTTCGCCTGTGTAGCAAATAGCATCTGGGTAGCATCAGTTTGCTCATGGTCTATTTTTTGCTCTATTTTTCCTACCATGGACGACTCAAATTCAGATATGACACGGACAGGTTCTGGCCCTGCTACTGCCCATCGTAAAAAGAGCGTTTCACTATAAGCCACGGGTAAGTCCATCACCTTCCTCTGCCCCTTCAAAGGTGTTATTGAATGGGTGAAACCACGGTCGCCATCACCACTCGACACTCTCGGTAGTAATATCTTGGAACAAGGACAAGCTTGTACCGTGAAATGAACCAGTGGAGGTGGCTGAGCTTGGATTGTGGTCTATATTGTCAGCGGCTGCGGCGATGAACTGACCCTTCCGGATCTGGGGAGGACAGACTGTGCCAATCTGGTGATAATACTCGCAGACATTATTTCCCAATGATGTGATTATATCCATGATTCGATCATATGAGGCTGAAAAACCAAGGGCAATCAACCAACTGCCGTTCTCTCGTTAATGCATGGGCCTTAAGTCTCATATAGATGGGTAGTGGCGTCTCCCGATCTTTGCCGGATGATAGACCTATTTATTATTATTGTTCTCTAAAAATAGGCCAACAATAGTTGACAGGTTAGAAAAGCATGATTGGTGATACAATCAGGTAAATGCGTTGCCTAGCAATCATTATAAAGCCATGTGCAGTTGCCTTTTGCTCCAGAGTGAAGATAGTATGAATAGTAAAGCTATATAATATATTATATTGAAATACATTATAATATTTAGTAAAATTGGTCTGCAGACATCAAATATGCTTGGTTGCTAAGGAAAATGTGTTGCCTAGCAATTGTTGCTATGATGTGTATATTGCAATTGCTCCAGGGTGGTGTTAGTATGAAGAGCAAAGCTGCAGATATTGAAATACATTACAATTGTTCGGAAAAATTGGTCTGCAGGCATCTTACATGTTGGTTGCTATGGAAAATATATTGCTTATCAACCGTTGCTATGCTATGTACCGTTTGCATTGGCTCCACCTCTGAAAATGTTTAGAATGATGTGACATACATGTGTGCAAATTGTCATGCTTTTATCATCATCTGAGCAATTTTCGCACCCATCACCTGGACCCAGGAGCTCTTCCAGCTGATCTATAGAATCTCAGAGATATCCAATTTTCTTGTTTTTTTTCATCTAATATTATTTAATAATATGACACATATTATGTAGATAGCATCAATAAAAAAGGGCACCTAAATACCCGAGATAAAGCCTGCCTATGTTTGACTTCTTGTTGATGAGATGTGGCAAGATTGGTAGAACGCGCGCTTTCCAATCATGGGATCCTGAGATCGAAATCAGCACACGCCTATGTGTTCTTATTAAGCAAGACAACCTTTTCACAAGATGTACGTATTTCCCTTTCTATGAAAATATCACACATCATTCAGAATTATCTTAGAATGATATTTCGTATAATTATAATGAGTAAAGGCTCACATATCACTTTTCTGACATTGACGCAGTGGAAGTTTCTCTTATCACTTTTGTGGAAAAAAGTCAATGGATTACTATCATTTATCCGTGTGTGTTTACTTCCAAGCTTCACGGGCAGACAAGAACGAGAGCCTTCTAACGAGTCGACTTCTGGATGAATACGGACCTCGCAGCGTCCGGCCAACTCGCAATCAACCCACTCATGTCTTGTACGGGTTCCAGATAAACGAGCTTGTCACTTTCGTAAGTTTGGTGTCCAATTTCTGGCTGTATAACATTATTCCCTAAATACGACTTTGAAAAATAGGTTCCAATATTTGTCCAAGCCCACGTCATGGCGACAAACTCTTAATTATGAACTAGCAAAATACAGTTCTTGTCTAACTTATTTATAGTGGCTAAAAAACCTATGTGTTTTCTTTAAGAACTAGTTATTATCATGTACTGTTACATAATGTCTTATTGCATTATTCGTGCATCGATATTCGTGTCTTACTTTTTCAATTTTGAACCATTTATGTAAGAGGGCGCTGTTCGGAGACACGATTGTTGTTGGTTTGTCTAATCATTAAAGCGATTTCGGGTTGCTAATTTGTATATAGCGTGTAATACAATCATGTCAAGAGTGTGGAAGGAATTTGAAACAAAATAAAGCTTTTAGATGAGCGGTAGCCTATTAAATGTCTTCATATATTGTAGTTAATTAAATTATTTTACAAAATTTAGTGGATAGAAATGGAAGCTTTTATTATAATTATTTGTTTGTCATAATATGTGTGTATGCATTTATAATTAAAGTCAACTGTAACACAGTTAATAATGTGTATTCCTTTCTAGGATGAAGCGAATCAGTTCGTCAAACTCACAGCTTGGGCTAGCCTGGTAAGTTCACCGAACAAGGATCAACATTGACATTCCTTTCCCTCTAAAACAAAAACAAAATTTGCACTGTGATCATTTGTTTACATAATGGCTAGAATTATCATCAGTCCGAGCTAAAAAGACAAACATATTGTAACTTGTTATAATACCGTTTCGCACCTGTGGACTTTCTCTAGCTCCTGTATGGTTGCTGTTTGCCACCGGAAACATCAAAGGGATAGTTGAGTTTTGATATAGAGAGTACGAGTTTTGGTATAGAGAGTACGAGTTTTGTTCAAACTGAATTTTAGTTACCAAAACCTGCACCATTACATAACAAACTTGTAGTTATAACTCCACCATACTCGAAATATATACCAAATTACAAACGACTAAGTAAAAAACTTGTTATCATTTTAAAAATAGCCGTTAAAACTCAAGAGCGCGCTTTCTAAAAACTAACTCGTTTCAACCATTTTTGATGAAGATAAAACAAATTGTGCATGTGATGTTTTGTTAAAGAAATGATTAAATAAAGAGATCATCAAGTAACTATTTAAAAACATCTTTTACCATTTTTTGAAAAAGTGTAAGCATTTTCTAATTGAAACAAAAATCATCGAATATATCTGGGCCCCGGATTATTGTGATCATTATGAAAACTTAAAAAGCTGATTTCAGAATAAATTTTGTATCGCCAAATTAGAAGAAAGACTTTGTTTGTCTATAATGTTAAATAAAGTATTACCACATGAATTATATTTGTAAGATTTGTATCGCCAAATTAGAAGAAACACTTTGTTTGTCTATGTTAAATAAAGTATTAACACATGAATTATATCCTTAAGATTTGTGCTGAAATGTCAAACAGATTTTGTTCATGTTGGGCCAATGAAGATGCTAAAAACACAGTGTAATAACTAATGGCCTCTCCAAGCACGACTCAATACTATAATGCTGATACTATTCGCCTTTTATTAATGAAGACGATGATTCACATGTGATCGCAGGTGACCGCAGACCCAATTATGACCAAGCCATGACCATGTCGAATTATAGTGATCCATTAACTATGTACGATGAAACAACAAGAATTTGGATCTTTTAAACTTCTCTTGTACATTGTTGTTTAGCTTTATATTAAAATATATAAGAATGAAATTGGTTTTGATTTTTAAACTGCCTCCCTAGTTATGGAGATATTTAAGATTGAATTGGAAAGCGTCTATTGACGGTTTCTACCGTAGTCAAGACTGTATCCGAATTCGGATACTTCACGCGAACACGGATTGCGCAAACGGATGTCAAACGGAGAGCTAAATTTTCCATCCGTTCTATACGTTTCTTGTCCGTTCCTTGTCCGGTGATATACGTTGTTCTATGTTTTGTACATGAAGCAATGGAGACGACTTTCATCACCGGATAATTTAATTTCGCAAATTGTCTATTCGTTGGGCATACGTTTCCGATATCCGTTGATATCTGACCGGGCCATTTAAAGCAGACATCAATTTTCGCTTTTTTCCACTTAACATTGTAAACATTGTTCCTTTTCTATGAATATAACATATATCATTCACAAGAATCTTAAAATGAAACTGGTATATGATTGAGGTCTCAAATATCACTCTTGGAAAACAAACATATTAAGGTAATGGATCACCTTAGAGTGATAGTTTGGTTTCAGTATAGAGGGCGCTTCATTCAAGAAATAATTTTGTTGTGTGGAAATGAAATTTGAAATAGCACTCAATTTTAATGACAGAATCAACTTTATTTGATCAAATAAGTACAGAATTAGCTGTAATATCCAAAAATAAATCAGATTGGAATAAATATGGGGGACCAACTTTTATTCAATAATTCAAACAATTTTTGTAAATGCTACACATTTTTGAAAATCTACCAAAATTATTTTAACAAATTGTTTTTAATGATCTCTCTATTGAATAATTATTTCAACCAAATATCGAATCACAATTGTTAATTTGTAAATGGTTAACCGCTGCCTTTTGAATGAAAACAGCTGTGTATAACTTAACCGCGTTTATGCTTTACTACCATTCAAGCATTGACTTACTGACTTACTTACTTGACTTA
The DNA here is from genome assembly GCA_037951105.1 of Echinarachnius parma. Classification (NCBI taxonomy): domain Eukaryota; kingdom Metazoa; phylum Echinodermata; class Echinoidea; order Clypeasteroida; family Echinarachniidae; genus Echinarachnius; species Echinarachnius parma. The sequence goes on along the minus strand of JBAMJV010007655.1, from coordinate 7,206 downwards.
GGTGCACAGGACGGTGTGTCCCTTCGCTCCCCTACGAGAGATCCTGTTCCACTCAGGTCTGTTCTAGGCTATGAGCTCAGCCTCGTGTAAAGGTAGTCCCACGTCGCTCTGGGCTTGGTCTCTCCATCTCGTAGGCGTCCCGGGGATCTACGTGCATCAAAGTCATTTCGGTATGCTTGGTATGGTAGGCGGTGATGCGGCATGCGGACAACATGCCCAAACCATTTCAAGCGTCGCTTGGTTATCTCTTCACAGATAGTGTTTGTGATGTTCAGCCTTTCTGATTTCTTCATTCCTTACCCTGTCCATTAGGTGAACTCCCAGGATGGTCCGGAGACACCTCACTTCAAAAACCTCAAGCTTCTTTCTGTCCGATTCTGTCCAGGATTCCGCTCCATATGTAGCAATAGGGAGGATGAGGGCTCTGTAGATTCTAATTTTAAGAGTTCTTGATATGTCTTGGTTGGACCAGATGGTACTTTTCAGCCTTACGAATGACCAGACTGCCAGTTGTATTCTCCTCTTCACATCTTCTTCTGTGGAAGGAACTATGCTGCCAAGGAAGACAAACTTATCCACTTTCTCAATGTTGGTGTTGTTTAAAGGGGCCCTGCAACCCAAATGCATGTTGACCTCTGTTCATCTGTATTAGTGTACACATTCAATATTTGTAAACGGTTTGACCCAAATATGTTTTGTATATTTTAAAACATTTTATCATTTATTTGTCTTCATGTTGCTAAGCCCCACCTCCTAAAATAACCTCCAGAGCAAATTCTATTGTTGACCTGCAGTGACATCATTTGTCAATCACTGGTCAGCTACCATGAGATTAACAAAAGATGAAAGTACAAAAAGAACATCCACACAAAAGCATGCCCTGCATACCTCCATGCAATAGCTTAGACGGTGCTTTTCTTCTGACATAGCAACAGCTATTGTAATTGAAGTTGTGTGAGTTGGTATTCTATTCAACCGTGTGATGCTATTGTGATTAGGCTAATCACAATAGCATGGTAGCTGACCAGTGATTGACAAATGATGTCACTGCAGGTCAACAATATAATTTGCCCTGGATGTTTAGGAGGTGGGGCTTAGCAACATGAAGACAAATAAATGATAAAATGTTTACAAATATACAAAACATATTTGGGTCAAACCGTTTACAAATATTGAATGTGTACACTAATACAGATGAACAGAGGTCAACATGCATTTGGGTTGCAGGGCCCCTTTAAAGAGATCTGATGATGGTCCTCTGTCATGATTCTACATTTTGCAGTATTAATTTTCATACCCCATTTACTGCATGCTTTCTCCAATTAACTTGTAGAGACTTGGAGTTTCTCAAATACCAGTTCCATGAGAGTGGTGTCATCTGCATATCGGATGTTGTTAACCCGCATGTCACCCATCTGTACTCCACCATCTAGCTTTTGAATGTCCTTCATCACAAATTCCAGGAATAGGTTGAAGAGACTTGGAGAGAGGAGGCAGCTTTGTCGGACACTAGTTGTGACATCAAACCATTCGGTTATCTTTCCATTCACCATCACAGAGCACTTGGTTTGTTTGTACATGTTTTCGATGAGGTCAGCCATGGACTTGTCCACACCAATGGACCGCAGACATTTCCAGAGAGCTTCCCTCCATATGGTGTCGAAAGCTCAACAAAGTTCAAGTGGATTGGTATCCGTCTTTCTCTGGCATTTTCGAAGATCTGTCGAACGACAAACACAGCATCTGTGGTGCCTCTAGAACTTCTAAATCCACATTGTTCCTCTGTCAGGTAGTTGTCTATGGTTCCTTGAATTCTTGAGAGGACCATTCTACAGAACACTTTCCCAGGTATGGAGAGTAGAGTGATGGCCCTGTAGTTAGATGGATCTAGCTTGTCTCCTTTCTTGAACACTGGGGTGATGAGACCTTTGCTCTAGTCCTCTGGTGTTTTACCTTCCGACCATGCCGTGTTGATAATTTGAAGCAGGAGTTGTCTCATTGGTAGTCCACCAGCCTTCAGACTTTCTGCAGCGATTTTATCCCATCCACAGGCCTTGTTGTTTTTCAGCCGTTGAATTGCTGCTTCTACTTATCCGATTGTGAAGGATTCACTAGGGATGTCTGTAGGTTTAAGGTCAGGTATGGTGTGAAGAATATTTTCATCTCTTGGAAATTGCAAGTTAAGGTGATCTTCCCAGCAGTTCAACACCTCTGTAGGAGCCGTTTTTAAGACGCCTTCTTTGTTCAAGCATTATTGAAATATAACTGTTAGTTTAATGATAATTTTTCATGTGTTAATTACTTAAATTATGTTTGACCAAAACTGTATTAGCCCTTTATGGCCTCATAGTAATTCCCCATATAAATTCTAAATAGAAATTCCCCATAGAAATTCTAAAGAGAAATTCCCCAAAGAAATATCCATTAATAACTTTCAGATAGCATTTTTTATTTTCATCACCACAACCTGTACAATATGACATTTTTTTCAATGCCACGTGCGTGATTGTATAATGGATAAATGGAAATGTGCAAAATACGATCGGATGTATTGTATTGATATTCAGCCATTTCTGAACCGGTTTTGACCAAATAAAGTTTATTCTGCCATTAAAATTGCATGTTCTTTCAAATTCGACACTCAGTTTTTCATTACCTCACGACAAATTGTGTTGTGCAGCGCCCTCTCTACCAAACCTGAACTACCCCTTTAAGAGTGGACAAGTCCAATAATACACCAAATAATGTATTGTTTTAATCAGTTACCAGACTACCCAAGACCGGTTGGGTTTGAATCGCTGCAAATTTGCATTAAAATAATTACCGGGTTATGGTATGTTGGGTTGTTATGGTTATGTGATTAGTATATAACAGTGTTATTTCTTACGAAAACAATACATTTGACATTGGCAACCTAAAATTAAGTATGATATCAACTGGCCTACACATAATTTGGGTGGTATTTGTAAATATTATTTGCCTAAAAATACACTTTTAACATAATCACTCAAGTCAGTTAATTGAATCTGACATTAAAATCACTGTTTACGATTATGTAACATATTCATCATCATGTGTACAGTACACCCTACACATTATACAGCTTGGGTAAAAACTGACACACTGTATTCATAAAACAGGTAAACCAATGATGCCTCGATCCTCCTTCTCTCCCCTTCCTCCCTGCCACACTCTCCCGCCCCCCCCCCCCCCCCCCCCCCCCTCCGAATACACAGAATTGGACAGACCAGAACATGGTCTGGGATCCTGAAGATTACGGTGGAATCGACTCTATAAAGGTTAAACCGGGTGATGTTTGGATGCCAGACATTCATCTATACGAAAAGTGAGTATGCCTGTTTGTATTATTTCAACTGTAATCATTTGTAAATGTATCACAAGACAATAGAACTTATGAAGGGCCGATCATGTTCGAAATAACTAGACGTTATGTCAGAATGCAAATATCGCAATAAATTCGGTATTATTCCCAATTATAGCCATAAATAGGTTGTGTGTATTACATTTCGGCTAAAATAAACCTAACATGTTATTTACCGTGCTTAATAAGCATCATAAGCCTGGTTTTGGGTTGTCGAACAATAGCACGACTGGTCACGAGGAACGCATGCGCCGAGTGTTCTCTTGCGACGACAGGTTCCCGTCGCAAGTCTTGTCGCAAGGTTTTATCCGCCTTTCATATATGCGCACGTGACCAATCGCAAGCTGTTGCAGGTCGTCGCAAGCATCGTGTGACTGCTCCATAAGTACGGTGTACCTGTATATCGCATGTACAACGGCCAAACGGCTAACTCGACCAAAATCAACTCGGCTAACGACCCCTTACAAACTCGGCCAAACCGAGTTGGTAGATGTTGTGTCTGACCTCAGACAACAACTTAACGGTTAAATTTTCGTCATTTTATATATTTTTTCTAAATAAAGAGTAATCAAATGGGAAAACGTGGTATTTACGAGATCATATGTGAATTTGGGGTCGTTGGAGTTTATAAGGGTCGAGTAAGCCGTTGGCCGAGTTATCCTGGATTCGGTACGGTATAATAGAGTACCGAAGTAGTGACGTCACATGCTTTTGTTATGGCATAGTAATGGTTCTAAACAACTTTTCCTTTCATACTGGCATTAAGTAGTTGGTCGGAGTCGGACGATTGCCTTCTTAGCAACCGCTAGATCACCAATGCATTACTTGCCTGACATTGTGTAAGAACCATCACCCATGGCAATGAATAGCTCTGACGTCACACTTCGGTACTCTATGTACGTACACACACAGCTCTATGATACACTGTTAACATACGAAGAATACACACACTATACAGACTGTCCCAGAAAAAACGAAACCGGGTTTCATGGCAGAAATTTTCTGTCATAATGAATAATTTCTTTGATGATATATATATGTCTGAAAAGCTATGTGTCTCTTCTTTCATTTGATGTACAACTTATGGCACATAATTCACGCAAGACTGAATTAGAACAATGGAAAGAGGTGTTACCAAAATTCGATTTGCGCGCAGAAATTGCAAGTTTGGGTGAGGTTTTGGGGTGAGTTTTAACGGTAGTAAACGTACTTATTTTGAGAAAAGACAAACACCTCATAAAAATACATAATTTTATCTTTTATATGACACCTCATGATTAAAAAATAAATGATTTATGCCAGAGAACGAGTACAATGAAATCATGCTTGATTCCAGCCCAAATGGGTAATTTTCCTGATCTAGCCCGTTTCCCATGGTTTCCCTGATCCCCATGTTTGTGTAAATTCACTCATGCATCAAAGTCCATTGTCAGGAAAGGTGAGCGACTTCTTACTCAACTTTCACTCATTTGGGCAGAAATCAGGCATGGTTTCATTGTACTCGTTCTCTGGCATAAATCATTAATTTTTTTAGCATGAGGTGTCATGTAAAAGATACAAATATGAACTTTCATGTGGTGTTTGCCCTTTTTAAAAATAAGTACGTTTACAACCCTTAAAACTCACCCAAACTTAAAATTTATGCGTGCAAATGGAATATTGGTAACACCACTTTCCATTGTTCTAATTCAGTCATGCTTGAATTATGTGCCATAAGTTGTACATCAAATGAAAGAAGAGACACAGAGCTTTTCAGACATATATATATCATCAAGGAAATTATTCATTATGACAGAAAATTTTTGCCATGAAACCCGGTTTCGTTTTATCTGAGACACGGTGTAGTACACACGTACGTCGTGTGGCCGTGGAATTGGAATATTGATAAAATAAAAACCGCGTGGAGTCAAATATTGGTTTCTGTTTGTAATGAAGTTGAACCATCTTTAAAATATTTAAATTGGTCAAACTATATAATAGATACAAATAATAAAATAATTTTAAAAAATGTTTTGCGCATAGATATCCAGTCAAACCAGTGTATAGTGACCATCAAGGGGGAGCAAGAAAAGTGGCCACTGTAGATAGGTGACCTCTATAGACCGGTTCATTCCATTTTTTTTAGGGATCCACAATTTACAAGCAAGGCTTTTCGGTGGATCCCTCCATTTTCTTCAGTCCATGATATTAAAAAACTTTTAAAAAAGGATTGCTTATTTTGTTTGCTTAAAATGTATTTCTATATGTTATTGTATAATTTATCATATTGCTGTATATGCTCATTTTGTTCTATCATAATGTCCCTACTCTGTGTGGAGGGGCGACACCACAGATCATGTATCCCGATATACCTCCAGATCATTCAGGCAGTATGGTTAGGTTTATACTTTAGTCTTGCAAATGAAATTATGAAACATTGCAAACACAAAAATCATTTTATATTCTACAAAATATATTACAGCATATGGGAGCATTTTATTGCAGTGGGAGAGACCTACATTCGTGTGTCCAGTAATGGAAGGATGGACTGGGCTTACCCTGCCCTCGTTACAGCTGCTTGTCCAATCGACATTACATTCTTTCCATACGACACGCAAATATGCATCCTGGTATTTGGCCTGTGGACACATACTAGTGATGAGGTAAAATAAGCCTAAACGTAATAGAAAACGACTAACATGATGATGTGCATTTTAATTTTCGTTGAATATGTTTATGTTTAGCTTTTCTATAATGACATGCCCTTGTCATGTACGCATTGGTGTAACGGGTTACAGCTCGTTATTCCGAAGGTTCGTTATTCCAAAGGCTCGGTCATTCGGAAGGTTCGTTATTCCGAAGGTTCGTTTCTTTGAAAATGAAATCTGGTTCGTTTATCCGAAAATTAAATGAGGTTCGTTAATCCGAAAGGTTCTATACGAACCCCATATCCATATGTTCTAATTAACGAACCTTATTGCACTTTCGGACTAACGAACCTCATTTAATTTTCGGATTAGCGAACCCCATTTGATTTTCGGATTAACGAACCTTCGGAATATCGAACCCTATTTCATTTTCGGATGAACGAACCTGCATTGAAACTCTGCATTGATTATGTTAACAGTGTGGTTACAGCTCGTTATTCCGAAGGTTCAGTTATTCCGAAGGTTCGTTATTCCGAAAATGTAATCGGGTTCGATATTCCGAAAATTAAATGAGGTACGTTAATCCGAAAATGGAATGGGGTTCGTTAATCCGAAAATTAAATGACGTACGTTAATCCGAAAATTAAATGAGGTACGTTAATCCGAAAGATTCAATACGAATATCATTTTCGGATCATCGAACCCTATTGCACTTTCGGACTAACGAACCTCATTTCATTTTCGGATTAACGAACCCCATTTGATTTTCGGATTAACGAACCTTCGGAATATCGAACCCGATTTCATTTTTGGATAAACGAGCCTTTGGAATATCGAACTCTATTTCATTTTCGGATGAACGAACCTTCGGAATAACAAAGCTTATGAATATTGAATCTTCGGAATAACGAACCTTTGGATTAATGAAACAATTGTTCGGATTAACGAACCCTATTTCATATTCTGATTAACGAACCCTCGGGTATACGAAATGTGTGTGTTCGGAATAACGAACAAGTGTAACGGTGTAACGTGGTTGGATTGATAAAGGAGGGGGGCATGAACGCTAATGATTGTGGGCACACCTTTATTATGTATTCTTATATTTTCACAGGTTTTACCCTTATGTTTGTTATCGTGCCCCAATGTAGCTACACAACTGCGTCTGCATGTATGTATTTAACAGTATTCAGAGAG
>JBAMJV010007654.1:0-47841 GCA_037951105.1 Echinarachnius parma | reverse complement strand
TCTATTAATCATTGTTATAAAAAACATCACATGCATAATTTTGTATGAAAGATGGTTGAAACCAATGCCTTTTTAGAAAGCGCCCTCTTGTGTTTTAATGGCTCCTTTTGAATGACAACGGGCTTTTTACTTATAACATATAAAATAATAATAATAATAATATAGTTTCTTATATAGCGCTAAATACATACATTTTTAAGAGCGCTTTACACTATTATTACCCCGGTCATAGGATACAATGCAAACCAGCACACCATTGTAAAAATTCAAACAAAATTAAAAGCGGAAAGTTGTTGATGATCTTTCTATTTTATCACAATTTCAACAACATATCACATGCATAATTTTGTATGAAAATGATTGAAATCATGTTTTTTTTAAAGAGCGCCCTCTTGTGTTTTAACGGCTCTTAATTTTTTTTTTATAACATACAGGCTTTTTACTAAGTCGTTTGTAATGTTGTATACCTTTCGGGCAAGGAGTTATATTAGTTTGTAACGTTACTGTGCAGATTTTGGTTTCTAAAGTTCAGCCTTACCCCTACCCCTTTAATGTGCATAGCTAGAAATTCTGAATGAGTGGCTAGTACAGCCCCCCCCCCCCCCCCCCCCCCCCCCCCCCCACCCCCACACCCCCTCCGAAAGACTTTGGATTTGGGCAGTGTAACTACCCTCATGATTGGTTTAAGGAATAAACTTTCACATAATGAATGAAAGAGCGTAATATCCCTTCCTTGTAATGTAATTTTTTTAGGGCGGGGGGGGGGGGGGGGGGGGGGGGATCAAGTGCAATACTAAGTATCTGTCTCCCTGGCTTCCTCTTTCAATGTTGGAGCTAGTGTCGCCAAAGCAATTATCACTGGAGTACTTGTAATTAAGCAATTGTCACAGGAGCAGTTGAGGTCGGAGCAATTCCCGCTGGAGCAATTGAGGTCGGAGCAATTGTCGCCGGAGCAATTGTCACCGGAGCAATTTAGGTTCAGAGAAATTATCACCGGAGCAATTGAGGTCGTCGCCAAAGCAATTATCACTGGAGTACATGCAATTATGTCGGAGCAATTGTCACAGGAGCAATTGAGGTCGGAACAATTGTCGCCGGAGCAATTGTCACCGGAGCAATTTAGGTTCAGAGAAATTATCACCGGAGCAATAAGGTCGTCGCCAAAGCAATTATCACTGGAGTACATGCAATTAAGGTCGGAGCAATTCTCGCTGGATCAATTGAGGTCGGAGCAATTCTCGCTGGAGCAATTGGCACCGGAGCAATTGTCCAAATATGGCAAAATTTGGCCAAAATTTGGCCAAATGTGTATAAATTTGGCCAAATTTTGGCCAAAATTTGGCGAATATTTGGCCAAATGTGTATAAATTTGGCCAAAATTTTGGCCAAAATTTGGGCCAAAATTTGGCGAATATTTGGCCAAATGTGTATAAATTTGGCCAAATTTTGGCGAATATTTGGCCATATTTTGGCCAAATGTGTATAAATTTGGCCAAATTTTTGGCCAAAATTTGGCGAATATTTGGCCAAATGTGTATAATTTGGCCAAATTTTGGCGAATATTTGGCCAAATTTTGGCCAAATGTGTATAAATTTGGCCAAATTTTGGCCAAAATTTGGCGAATATTTGGCCAAATTTTGGCCAAATGTGTATAATTTGGCCAAAATATCCCTATACGGAATACACAAGTTCATGACCTTTTCTATAAAGGTTACCTGTTTATATCGCCCACACTTCTTGTCCTGCATTGGATGGTCACTATACACAGGTTTGACTAGGCCTATGATTTTTATGGAACCTGTCTATTAAAAGGTACCTGATTTTAGCGCCCACAATCCTTGTTTCCTTCGGGTGCGTCACTATACACTGTTTTATGGAAGTTGTCTATAAAGATCACCTAATTATAGCGGCCACATTTATATTTTCCCTTGGGTGGTGACCATACAAAGGTTTTACTGTATGTTATTTAATTAACTGGTCTATAAAGGTCACCTGTTTATGGTGGCCACTATTCTTGATTTCCTTAGTCATTATACACGTAGGTTTAACCGTAAACGGAATTTTCGGAAACCTGTCTATAATGGTCACATGATTAAAGCGGCTAATTTTTCTTTTGTCTGTAGTGGTCATTATATCCAGGTTTTACTGTTGAACGATATTTTGGGACCTGTCTATAAATTTAAGGTAACCTGATTATAGCGGCCAATTTCTTGTTAACCTATGGTGGTCATTATACACAGGTATGAATGTAAATTATATTTTGGGACCTGTCTATATAAAGGTCACCTGGTTATAGCGGCAATTTTCTTGTTTCCCTATGGTGGTCATTATACCCAGGTTTGACGGTAAACTATATTTTGGGGACCTCTTTATAAAGGTCACCTGATAATAGTGTGGCTAATATTTGTTTTCTCTTTCTTTAGCTGAGGGGAGCTCGTAGAAGGGCGATATGAGAGCTGCTAGGGGGTGAATTGAACGGCGGCGAACTATACGCGTATCCCGGCCACATGGCTCGCATGGCTCGCAGTCAACGGGGCTATGTACATATTACTACCCCCCACTGACAAAGAAGGCATGTCAATGTTATCACTAAAGTAAACATCAGGCAGGGAGAACTTCCTGCTTATCTCGGTTTGCCCCCCTGGCCAGCACAGAGACCCCTTTGTTTCTGCACTGTATTCAACTATAGGGCTGTATCAATCAGGCTGTATACTACAAGTATACAGGGAGTATAATGCATTTATACAGGGAATATAATATGTATCACATAATACACAAACTATTACCACTTTAAAATATAAGTGTAATTCTGCCGCAACATACATTAGCCACGGCGGTTTCATAGACGATACCTGTGGATAATGACCACCAAAGAGAAAACAAATATTAGCCATTACTATCAGGTGACCTTTATAGACAGTTTACAGTCAACTCCCGGGTATAAAAAAGAAAATTGGCCACTATAACCAGGTGACCTTTATAGACAGGTCCCAATATATCATTTACAGTCATACCTGTGTAATATAATGACTACCATAGGTTAACAAGAAAATTGGCCGCTATAATCAGGTTACCTTTATAGACAGGTCCCAAAATATCGTTCAACAGTCAAACCGATGACCACTAAAGAGAAACGAAAAATTGGCCGCTTTAAACATGTGACCATTACAGACAGGTCCCAAAATATCGTTTACATTCATACCTGTGTATAATCACCACCATACGGAAAAAAGAAAATTGGCCGCTATAACCAGGTGACCTTTATAGACAGGTCCCAAATCAAACCTGTGTATAGTGATCATCCAATTCAGACAAGAAGTGTGGACGCTATAAACAGGTAACCTTAATAAACAAGTAGGCTACGTTATTAAAACTGTGTAATTCCGTATACACTACCAAGTAGCCGCCTATGTAACTGAAAATAGGTATGACTTTTGGAGCGAAATTTGGCCAAATATTCGCCAAATTTTGGCCAAATATAAAAAAAAATTGGCCAAAATTTGGCCAAAATTTGGCCAAATTTTGTGTTATTTGGCCAAATTTTGGCCAAATTTTGGCCAAATATTCGTCAAATAACACAAAATTTGCCAAATGTGTATAATTTGGCCAAATTTTGGCCAAAATTTGGCCAAAGTGTCCCTATAATGCCACCATACAATCTACTACTTTTCTGTTTTTATAAAATATCTGTATGTGATAAAAACAATTTCTTCTTTAAAAAAACAGAATGTTATTTCATATCACAATAATGAAATATAGTGCACTTGCGGCGAGCTTTGTTCTAATTATCCACTCCCCTAACTTATTCCTATGCCTTACTAACCTAATCCTATCATCCTAACCCTATCATCCTAAAATCCTACCTTTCCTACTAACATGTTACATAATCGGTTTTATATATATACACATCTTCTAGGTATGCGGGTTTTTTGTGGTTAGTATTTGCAGAGAATTGATTCTGACATGATTAGCCTTCAAATCAAATACATAACACAATATACAATTGTTATTTACATGTTTATGAATTATATTCAACATCAAGGACATGATAACAATGCTTTCAAAAGAATTAATTACAAAAAGAAAGAAAGAAATTTACATTCACTTACAATTGTTCATAATCGATCATGATTTCCCCGATAGCAATGGGGATAGCGTGGGGATCGATTATGGAACCAGCATTATGGGCTGCCCATATGGTTTTATTATCTGGGCACCCAGATGGCCCCATGTGGTTTCATTAAGTGGGTTCTAGGTGGGTGTACCCTTGTGGGGCCATACTATGTTCCATGTTTGAAGTATGAAGTGTATTAACAACAACAAAAACAATATCGAATGTACATTAAAACATACATCCAAGGCAAATTATTAAAATACGAACTGTACACGATTACTTTACATTTATACAAAAGTTAAAAGTTAACCCATCAAGGACGAGAGCTATTTTAAGGCAAATCTGATCAATTGTTTTTCTTCTACAAATTGGCAACTCCTAAATTTTGTTGACCGATCAATGACATAAAAATAGGTGGAAAATATTTAGTAATGACCATTTAAGACAAAATATATGAAGTGACTTTGCTGCAAAGTTGCCAATTTGAACGCCAATATCTGTTTTAAAAATATTACAATGTGTTGCCAATTTAAGGATTTTTCTAAATTATAGTGATTTAGGCAATAATAAAAAAATCATTAACAAATAACTAAAGCAGGTAGAGTAACAAAATAGGGATATAAAAATAGAGGAATTTATGCTCTTTCTTTCTGTACACTTCACATAACTAGTCTTCTTCTTGTTTAAGTGTAGGACTACCAAACCACAAATATGTGGGCCTTAGGCTCTGATGGGTAGAGAACCGACAGTTAGCACAGGTGTTGTTCGAGAACGGTTCTCTTTATTATCCAGTATTAGAAAAGCTTATATAATGATTCTTGAAATTAAATAATAACGTATGCAAAAGATGTATTTTTTCAACAAATAAATTGTGAGGGTCTTATGAAATGAATATCTTGTTTTTTGTTCTTTAATCTTCTGGGGTAAGCTATTCCAAAGCTTTGGTCCAACAAAGTCTTGTTTCATACGTATGGTGTAACATCTCACAATATTCTAATAATGAGTGTGGTAAAGTACAAATCATATACAAATGTTGAAACTGCAAGTTCATGCAAAATAAAATCATCTTACGTCCCCAATTGTTTAAACAGTGGTTTCGAGGATTTTCCCAATAATGAATATGTAATAATTATCAAAGTATACTTACAACAGGTTGTCCTTTCTTCAAGCTTTGTGGACTTTTATTTTATTAATCATACTATTATATAGTATTGATATTACCCCGCCGTATAGATCTATATAATAATGTGATATTAATTGTTCACTTGATTTGTTTGTTATGTTGATGTTTCTATATCATTGGAAACAAAATTGAAATTGAAATTGAAATAATAGCTCGCATAGCCATTTGTTGAGCTAAATGAATACAAGTAAGATTTATAACTGCTTCCCCATACCTCAATTCCATAGAGAATGTGCAGTTGTATAAATGATTCATACAAAAGCACAAGAATATACCGAGGCACAACATTTCTCAATTTAAATAGCTAACGCACTTTTCTACGAACACACTTATTTACAAAGTCAATGTGATTTTTCAAAATCAATGTATACTATCAATTTCAACTCCTAGAAAAGATGCCACAATTACAACATTAACATGATTAATATCTATACCAGTCAGTTAAGGACACCGTTTACATTCATTACCTGTATTTTCTTTGGATAATCATATAATTAGTTTTCTTTAAATTAATAGTGAGTTTATTAGCATTACACAATTTTGAACTGCATTTAATTGCTCATTAACTTAATTTGAATCTATTTCCTTTTGACTCTCATCAAAAGTATGAAAATATTGAATCGTCTGCAAACAATCTAAACTCAAAGTAATCAGTACAACAAGGTAACTAGTTAAATATAAGTTAAAACAATGTTACTGACACCTGTGGCACGCCGCACGTTATAGTCCTAGCTTTTTAGAAAAAAAAAATTTCCTTTCAAAATGAGGATTACGTAATTCCATAAAGCACTCTGTGAAATTACAGAAAATCGGTACATGGGGTCTGTTAGCAAAACAAAATTCTGCAAAATAACTTTTCTTCTTTTTATTTAAAGTAAAATAAATGCAAAGTTATGTTGGAAACCAGTTATTTCGTGTTTTTTTTATTGTTATTTAACATTATAGATGGTTTGCGTCTTCAATAATTCACAAAATAATTTTGTAAGAAAACAGATCTTTCCTTTTAAAATGAGGATTACTTTATTTCACTAAGCACTCTGAGAAATTACAGAAAATCGGTACATGGGGTCTGTAAGCATAACAATTTTCTGCAAAATGACTTTTCTTCTTTTTATTTAAAGTAAAATAAATGATAGATTCAGTTGAAAACCACTTATTTCGTTTCCTTTAGATTTATTCTTTAAAATTACAGATGGTCTGCGGCTACGATGATTCTCAAAGCAATTTCGTAAGAAAACAGATATTTCCTTAAAATACGAGGATTGCTTTATTTCAGGAAGCACTCTGTTAAATCACAGAAAATCGGTACTGTAAGCATACAAATTTCCTGTAAAAAAAAGTTCTTCTTTTCTTTTTAAGTAAAATAATTGAAAAATTATGTTGAAAAACAGCTATTTCATTTCTTTTAGAATTATTCTTTAAAATTACAGATGGTCTGCGGCAACAATGATTCACAAAACAATTTTGTAACTGAAGAAAATATGAGGATTGCTTTATTTCAGGAAGCACTCTGTAAAATCACAAAAATCGGTACTGTAAGCATACAAATTCCTGTAAAAAAATGTTCTTATTTTCTTTTTAAGTAAAATAATTGAAAAATTATGCTGAAAAGCAGTTATTTCGTTTTTTTTTAGAATTATTCTTTAAAATTACAGATGGTCTGCGGCAACAATAATTCACAAAAGAATTGTTTAAGAAAACAGATCTTTCCTTTAAAAATGAGGATTACGTGATTCCATAAAGCAATCTGTGAAATTACAGAAAATCGGTACATGGGGTCTGTAAGCAAAACAATTTTCTGCAAAAAAACTTTTCTTATTTTTATTTAAAGTAAAATAAATGCAAAATTATGTTGGAATCCAGTTATTTCGTTTCTTTTTAGAATTGTTATTTAAAATTATAGATAATTAATCTATTACATAATTTTGTAAGAAAACAGATGTTTCTTTTAAAAATGAGGATTGTACTTTATTCCACGAAGCACTCTGTGAAATTAAAGAAAATCGGTACATGGGGTCTGTAAGCAAAACAATTTTCTGCAAAAAAAAAATTTTCTTCTTTTTATTTAAAGGGGTAGTTTAGTTTTGGTAAGGCTGAACTTTAGTAGCCAAAACCTGCACAGTAACATTATAAACTAATAGTTATAACTCCACCATGCTCGAAAGGTATACAAAATTACAAACGACTAAGTAAAAAGCCTGTTAGCATTCAAAATGAGCCATTAAAACACAAGAGGGCGCTTTTTAAAAAGGCATTGGTTTCAACCATTTTTCATACAAAATTATGCATGTGATGTTTTATTGATATAATGATTAAATAGCGAGATCATCAACAACTATTTAAAAACCCTTTTGAAAATTGTTGAAAAGGTGCAAGCATTTTTTAAATTTTTTTCTAAAAATCATCTAATTATTTGGGCCCCAAATAATTATAAGATCAGATATATTTATTGATATTTCAGCCGTTTCTGGGTCGATTTTGACCAAATAAAGTTTATTCTGCCATTAAAATTGCATGTTCTCTCAAATTCGACACTCAGTTTTTCATTACCTCACAAAAAAATTGTGATGTGCAGCGCCCTCTCTACCAAAACTAAACTACCCCTTTAAAGTAAAATAAATGCAAAATTATATTGTAATCCAGTTATTTCGTTTCATTTAGAATTATTCTTTAGAATTACAGATGGTCTTCGGCTACGATGATTCACAAAACAATTTTGTAAGAAAACAGATCTTTTCTTTAAAATATGAGGATTGCTTTATTTCACGAAGCACTCTGTAAAATAACAGAAAGTCAGTACTGTAAGCATACAAATTTTCTGTAAAAAAACAGTTCTTCTTTTCTTTTTAAGTAAAATAATTGAAAAATTATGCTGAAAAGCAGTTATTTCGTTTTTTTTTAGAATTATTCTTTAAAATTACAGATGGTCTGCGGCAACAATAATTCACAAAAGAATTGTTTAAGAAAACAGATCTTTCCTTTAAAAATGAGGATTACGTGATTCCATAAAGCAATCTGTGAAATTACAGAAAATCGGTACATGGGGTCTGTAAGCAAAACAATTTTCTGCAAAAAAACTTTTCTTATTTTTATTTAAAGTAAAATAAATGCAAAATTATGTTGGAATCCAGTTATTTCGTTTCTTTTTAGAATTGTTATTTAAAATTATAGATAATTAATCTATTACATAATTTTGTAAGAAAACAGATGTTTCTTTTAAAAATGAGGATTGTACTTTATTCCACGAAGCACTCTGTGAAATTAAAGAAAATCGGTACATGGGGTCTGTAAGCAAAACAATTTTCTGCAAAAAAAAAATTTTCTTCTTTTTATTTAAAGGGGTAGTTTAGTTTTGGTAAGGCTGAACTTTAGTAGCCAAAACCTGCACAGTAACATTATAAACTAATAGTTATAACTCCACCATGCTCGAAAGGTATACAAAATTACAAACGACTAAGTAAAAAGCCTGTTAGCATTCAAAATGAGCCATTAAAACACAAGAGGGCGCTTTTTAAAAAGGCATTGGTTTCAACCATTTTTCATACAAAATTATGCATGTGATGTTTTATTGATATAATGATTAAATAGCGAGATCATCAACAACTATTTAAAAACCCTTTTGAAAATTGTTGAAAAGGTGCAAGCATTTTTTTAATTTTTTTCTAAAAATCATCTAATTATTTGGGCCCCAAATAATTATAAGATCAGATATATTTATTGATATTTCAGCCGTTTCTGGGTCGATTTTGACCAAATAAAGTTTATTCTGCCATTAAAATTGCATGTTCTCTCAAATTCGACACTCAGTTTTTCATTACCTCACAAAAAAATTGTGATGTGCAGCGCCCTCTCTACCAAAACTAAACTACCCCTTTAAAGTAAAATAAATGCAAAATTATATTGTAATCCAGTTATTTCGTTTCATTTAGAATTATTCTTTAGAATTACAGATGGTCTTCGGCTACGATGATTCACAAAACAATTTGGTAAGAAAACAGATCTTTTCTTTAAAATATGAGGATTGCTTTATTTCACGAAGCACTCTGTAAAATAACAGAAAGTCAGTACTGTAAGCATACAAATTTTCTGTAAAAAAACAGTTCTTCTTTTCTTTTTAAGTAAAATAATTGAAAAATTATGTTGAAAAACAGCTATTTCGTTTATTTTAAAATTATTCTTTAAAATTACAGATGGTCTGCGGCAACGATGATTCACAAAACAATTTTTTAAGAAAACAGATCTTTCTTTTAAAAATGAGGATTACTTTATTCCACGAAGCACTCTGTGAAATTACAGAAAATCGGTACATGGGGTCTGTAAGCATAACAATTTTCTGCAAAATGACTTTTCTTCTTTTTATTTAAAGTAAAATAAATGACATATTCTGTTGAAAAACAGTTATTTCGTTTCCTTTAGAAATATTCTTTAAAATTACAGATGGTCTGCGGCTACGGTGATTCTCAAAAGAATTTTGTAAGAAAACAGATATTTCCTTAAAATATGAGGATTATTTTATTTCACGAAGCACTCAGTAAAATTACAGAAAATCAGTACGTGGGGTCTGTAAGCATAACAAGTTCCTGTAAAAAAAACCTTTCTTCTTTTCTTTTAGAGATCTTTTCTGTTAAATTAAAGGAAATTTCCAGTTACAACAATTTACAGAATGATTCTGTATTTTTTTTCTGTAAAATCTACTGTTTTTTTTAACAGTGTACAGCACGGGGAATGAACAGAATTTAGCCCCATTTTCTTGCGCTGTGTGAAATAAAACTCTCATAGCTTAAAGTCGTTTAAACAATTTATACCGTCTCGGCTGGAATATTAATCAGTGATAAATTTCCTTTTAAATGATACCAATTATGCTAGTTTCGTTACTGGGAAAAGGTGGCCTTTTGTCGTTGAATTTTGGGTAAATTTTGCCAGAACGACTACTTTTCTATGGGGAATACAAGTAATTTGACGAATATGTACCAACTCTCGCTCATTCAGTCGTAGAATTTCACCCTGTTATGTTTTTATACCGTCTCGCATACCAAAACAAAGAGGACAAAATTACCTTTCTTCTAATGTAAGAAACATTTTGATTATTAGAGGGGAAAATAGGTTTTTTTTTTGTGTTTCTTGACAACATGATTTTTCAACTTTTAGCAATGTTTGATACTTTGCACGTGATGGTGCTGCACATAACACGCATACACGTACATGCGCGAACGAAATACGTTTCCGCGCAGTGTATGGAGCGCGCTGCCATTGTCCAGTACATAGTCCATTGCCAACGTGAATTAAAAGCCGTTTGTTTGTATACAAATAATACACGGTCTAGAGTGCGTTATGTAAATGCATCCGCACGCGAGGCTAATTTGTTAGCTAGTGCGTTGCACACGAGGCGTAAGCCGAGTGCGTAACGCACAGCTAACAAAGCCGAGAGTGCGGATGCATTTACATAACGCACTCTAGACCGTGTATTATTTGACTCTGAAGCTTAGCAGATCAAACGCAGTCCGCCATAAATTGCCGACAAAATTCCCATAAAACTGAGAATTATCAAACTATTTTATGCATTTCCATTCCAAAATTTACCAATATCTAACCACATACCATAAAATTTACGAAACTGCTAATATCTATTTACTACAGAACAGATAATTTACAAAACAAAGCATTTTTACCTCTTTTTTTATCACTTTCGCAAGAGTGTCTTCGTAGAACTATGTAAACAAGCATTCTGACGTCACGGGGTTGCACACCTTCGGCACGATGGCTGCGCGGTATCTACACGGTGGTGCAGTTGGTGAAAAGTAATCAATGCCCACGTGATCGGTATTAGCCAATCACGTTACTAAATTTACCGGAGCCGTTTTATAACACGTTGTAATGCATATAGCACAGATTTGAATCGCGTCGTCTGCTTGTGTTTATCTTTTGCGCGTTTTGGATGGAAAGTTTTCCATATGTATGTGTCAGTGGGTATGTTGTATATGTACGTTCGGGTGTGTGCGTGTGTTACCGCTTGTGTGTGTGTTCTGCGTGCGGATGTGTTTCTATTTGTTTGTTCGTGTGCGTTTGCATGTGTGTGTGTCTGTGTGTGCATTTAATTGTGTATGCGTGTAAACGTGTGCCTATGTGTGTTTATGTATGTGTATGTGTGTGTGTGCGTTTGTGGCTGGGTATGTATGTGTATGTGTGTGCGTTCTTTGTGTATGTAGGTGTACGTGGGAATATGTGTGTGCTCTTGTGTCATTGTAATATTTTCAGTATATAACTGTCAAGCGAATCTAGTGCGTGGAGAGACATGTTACGCCCTCGTTCGGCGGGGGTCTTAGTAAGGCCTTCTAGTTACCATGGATTTTTCAGTGGCTTAGTGGCATAGCCAGGATTAGACCAGTTGGGGCATGGTTGTGGGGCAAGAGTTCCTACAAGCAAATCTAGTCTGAATTATGTGTCTGTTATCTTTTTGACTCAAGACAACTCGACGGCAACGCTGCTCCCGCGATTGCATTTTCGGATTAGCAAACCCTATTTATTTTACAATTAAAAAACCCTATTTAATTTTCGGATAAACGAACGTTTAGAATATCGAACCCTATTTCATTTTTGGAAAAACGAATCTTCGGAATAACGAACCTTCGGATTAAAGGAACTTAGTAACATTGTGCAAATCCTCAAAACTCACTCAGAACTTTAACCCTATCAAGCCCAAGGGGGCTCATTGAGCCCCCCTCCCCCCCCCCCTCCCCCACCCCCAACCATGCTTTCGATCACCGCTTCCACAGTTTTCATTCGATTGTCACCAAATTTAGTGAATTTTCCTAAAATCTTATTGCGAACATTTTGGTATAAACTTTGACTAGATTGGCCACTTCGTGTTGCCATGGTAACCATACACTGAAGAGCATGTTTTGTTTAACTTGTTTGTTTTTCTTTTAGTAAACAAGAGAACTTTGCATGTTTTTCTGGTCAAATTTTGTGAGAATTATCGGTAACAGGTTGTCATGACCTGAAATTAATTTCATGGAGATTTCTTTTGTTTTTCTTTGTTTTTAAAGACAAAATGGCGCGCAACAAAATATATAATAATATAGGTTTTCCCATTCATTTTAACACTTTTGTCATTCAATTTCGTCACGAGAAGCCGGGAATGTTCTAATGCCAACTACAATTTCGTCTATTGTCGACCAATTTCACAAAAAGTCAATTCAATTTAGTCATATGTCACACATTTTCGTCCAGTACAATTCAAATTCGTCAGTCACAGATGTGTTCAGCAACTGTGACCGACGAATTTGAATTGTAATCGACGAAAATGCGTGACGAACGTCTAAATTGAATGGACTTTTTGTGAAATTGGTTGACAATAGACGAAATTGAAGTTGGCATTGGCACATTCTCGTCTTCTCGGGACGAAATTGAATGACAAAATGACGAAAATGAATGGGAAAACCTATAATTAAATCAAATAAAAAATAGTTTTGATATATTGTTATGATATGTTTGTGATTAAAATCTGCCAATGGGGTTTCTAATGATGTGTACAAACATTTTGATGTGAACAAAATCAGTTTAAGTTTATAGGGCAAAAATTGAAGAAATTGCATATTTACCATGTACTGTACTGTGTGTGATAAGTCGTGTGAAGGTCACCTCCACAATGATTTTGCGGACCTAATGGGCCTCTAAAACCCGTTAAATTCCACATAAATGTCATGATCTATGTTCCAGAAGATGTAATATTACATAATTGAGCCCAAGCACCATACTTTCGGTCAGAAGTCGCTGTGGATCTTTAGTACATAGAGCCTCAAAATCATACAAAATTGCCTCAGGGTGAAAATTTCAACTTTACGGGATTTGATACATACATATTTCATCTACATTCTCTGAAAATTGCAGGTCCTAATTCTCTGGTCCACGTTACTAAATTGCATTTTTCGGGCCTTCAACAAACTTATAAGTATCCAGTTATACATCATTTTGAAGCTGAAATCCTAGAGAATTCAAAACACTAAACATCTCAATTTTGATATTTCCGACAATTAACCGAAAGTGTTAGAGGCGGACACAATTATGTTAAAAAGTTAGATTTGCCTACTTAATTGTCCATTTGGAGAAAACACCCCCAAACTTCTAAATTCTGACATTTTCTATGTTTTTCATTATATTATCGCAAATAGCGCCCTCATATGGTGACCTTAAAAATGTCTATGATTGCAACTTGTAGATCTTGACCTGCTTGACACGTGTGCCAAATATGAAAGTGGTTAATTTAATAATAACGAAATTAGAGAGGGGTGCCCTATGAGCCCCTCTTGGGCCTGGAACACCAAACTAGCTTGGGTTTGATAGGGTTAATGGTTCTATCATACCTTATGATATTAATAATAACAATACAAACACGGGGCAGGGATAATGTCTACGAAATAATGTCATGCCGTGTACAAATTTAGTACAATGAGTTAGTCAATAATACTTTGCATTTTTGCCCATATCCCGGCCAAAAAACATCCAATTAACGTGAAATTTGCTCACATTGCTATGCGGACATATCAGATCACTCCAATACTCATTGTATTAATCACTAATCATTTGTGGCACTTTCCAACAAACTAATTAGATGCTTTAATGCAACAAATGTTCGGCTAAAGAACCCTTTTTCATGTTCTGATTAACGAACCATAATGCATGTGCAGATTCTTGCGGCGATCGGGCGTTTCACGGCGCAGATTTTAGGGGGAAGGGGCATAGTTAGGCAATAATTTCGATCGGATACATTTATTGATGTTTCAGCTGTTTCTGAACTAATTTTTTGATCAAACGAAACGTTAAATCTATCCGTAAATGTATTTGCACTTTCAAATCTTACCCTTAGTTTTGCATTACTTAACAAACAGCTTATTTTTCGAAGCGCATTTTTAGCAAAATTGTAATAATCCCTTTATAGACAAATTCAGCGTATCGAACTTGAGAGGTTAGTGTGTAACATCATTTAAAGGGACAGGTCCACTTTTACAAAACGTCTGAACAGCTTTCAGTTGACGGATGGGGATCAATGTAACACGCAAAAAAAAAAATCAGAGCGAACAGCCCTCTAATTTGGATTCTACGAATGAAAAACGAATGCGTCCCTCCATTTAAACTATATATCGGTCAATAAAGGAGTTCAACTGATTTAGCATAATATTACAACAATATAGTACTAATTCTGGTAAAGGCATTGTGAAGCCGACATTTGTTAACGTATGTCACGGAAAAAGATCTCAAAAAGAAAGAATATATAATTACATGTAGTCAGTTTAAGCGATGTTTGGGTATTTTGCTTGGTAAACGCTCATACATACGTAGCTAGCGCGGGTCACGTAGGGGTCATGCATACCGATCTGGCACTCCGTGAAATCTATGTACGAACTTACTCACCGGCCGAAAATACGTATGTACCTAATTAACCGACGTCCCTCAGTTTATTCAGTTTTAGGTCTATAACTCCACGAAAAAGAGATTTCAAGCCCTAATTTTTTCAGGCATGCTATTAAATGACATTTCCTTTCATATAAGACAATAACCTCGCAACTTTTGAATTTTGGCTTGCAAAAGTGGATCTCTCCCTTTAATGGGTATTGTTAAGAATCGGCATCCAAACATCGGACGCAAACACAAGCAACGACATACTTCACCCAAACTACCTCTAAAATTAGGGAAAACAAGCCAGAAATCAGAGGCAGTGGAGACAAGATGTTAGGTGTATAAGCATGTGTGCAAGTCTCAATTCAAACGCACATTGCGTAACACGATCACTAGTCGTTTTTAAGACTCCAAGATGATATAAACTAGCCTTCATTCAGACTTTCATCACATCTCCCGCAACACAAGAGAAAAGATATGCAATAACTTTTTGAACAAACTCGTTATACATCCGTATTACAATTATAGAGCACTTTTACGACAAACAAAACAATCATGTCTCAATTAATTGTTGTGATCGTTTTCCAATATGCAACCTAAACAATACAAATGTGTTCATTATTATCGCACATATGATTATCTTTACAAATAATTCAATAAACACATAGCTTTGGTGCAAGAGTTGAGCACGATAGCAATATAATCATGTGCCCCTAAAAACCTCAACATTTTCTCATGAGAACATCTTTTACGAAGCTTATAATACACTAATCTACTTAAATTGACTACACAGTATTTTCATTCGAGCATATCAAGAGGATCGATCACTAAACATTATATGATCGATCACTAAAAGAGAATCGATCATCTACAAGATGCGATCACGAAACCATATATGATCGATCACTAAAATAATCGATCAGCAAAAATAGAATCGATTACCAAAAAAGAATCGATACCACTATATCGATCTACAACAAAACAAGCCCCCATCTAAGCCCCCATCTAAACCCCTCAAAAAAAGTTCGGAAACTCAAGTTTCATCGATCATATCTCTCGTATTTTTTAATAAGAATACTCGAAATCATGTCACAATAAAGCCTCATTATATACCTTTCGAACGATGCATTATGTGTAGTGATTATGCAATTGGGGCGATTGCAGAAGCCCAGAGAATAGGGGGAGGCAGGAAGTGAAATCTCGCAAAATGGCCCCAATGCATTCAATTTACGAGTGCAAGACTGTGTTGACCAGTTGTCTAAAGGTTAACATTCTATTGAATGCTGCCACCCTTTCCATTCATCAAAATTGTTGAATTTGATACCATTTTAATGGAAATTATCTCTTTCTTACGATGGCATATTAATCGTAAGGATTATGCAAATGGGGTGTGTGCAGCGAACCGGAATATGGAGATGGTTCGAGTGTGAAATCAGACAAAAAGATATGGAGTTGACAAAAAATCAGAGCGTTGCATTTTTTCCAGCTTTTGGGAGGATTTTTTAGCATTTCAAATAAAATATTCATGATTTAAATTGATATCAAACGGAAAGCCCAACAACTCTTCTGTATGAAAATGTGACATTTATAATGATTTTTGTAAAAGGCGGCTGCAGGGAGATGAATGTGGGGGAGCCTCAAAAGTGACCCATTTCAAAACGCTCTGATTTGGTGTCGGTATCTGTATACCATTGTGTAGAGGATGTAATGCGACTTGAATGAGTTGGCCATGAATGAGAGGAATTCAATTGAAAACGCATGAATAGTGCCTTGAAATCAGAGCGTTTCAAAATGGGTCACTTTTGAGGCTCCCTCCCATTCATCTCCCTGCAGCCGCCCTTTACAAAATCATTATAAATTTCACATTTTCATACAGAAGAGTTGTTGGGCTTTCCGTTGATATCATATTTGATCATGAATATTTTATTTGAAATGCTAAAAAATCCTCCCAAAAGCTCGAAAAAAATGCAACGCTCTGATTTGTTGTCAACTCCATATCTTTTTGTCTGATTTCACACTCGACCCATATCCATATTCAGGTTCGCTGCACACACTCCATTTGCATAATCCTTACGATTAATATGCCATCGTAATGAAGAGATAATTTCCATTAAAATGGTATCCAATTCAACAATTTTGATGAATGGAAAGGGTGGCAGTATTCAATAGAATGTTAACCTTTAGAAAACTGATCAATACAGTCATGCACTCGTAAATTGAAAGCATTGGGGCCATTGTGCGAGATTTCACTTCCTGCCTCTCCCTATTCTCTGGGCTACTGCAATCGCCCCAATTGCATAATCACTACACATAATGCACCGTTTGAGAGGTATATAATGAGGCTTTATTGTGACACCGATTTCGAGTATTCTTATTAAAAAATACGAGAGATATGATCGATCAAACTTGAGTTTCCGAACTTTTTTTGAGGGGTTTATATCGATCCTAAATGTATATAAAAGAAATCATAATTACTCGTGAATGATTATACCGTTCATTAGCTACTTTTATAACATTACAAAGTTACAAACTGCACTAAATTGTACGCAAGCTCTTTTAAACAAATATTTCTAGCATAACAATGCGGTATTTCCCTTCTATTTTTCCAAGGACAAATTTATATTTCTCTTTTTTCACAGGAGATCCATCTGAAATGGTAAAGAGAAAAACTTGTTTTAATGACAAGGCAATTACACGCATAACATCAATTATAATTTTTCTTATCATGGAATTTTCTGCAAGGCAATCCAAATGGCACCTAAACATGTGCATAAGAAATATCTGTTTATTCAATTTCATGAGAAATCAGCAAATAAGTGTCTTGTCTCATTATTATCTTACACAATTCAATGTAATGGTTAACCGCAAAGGTCCTGCAAAAAAAAAGGCAAAGTTAACATCGGATAGAATATTTTCTATGAGTCACCTATGTTTATTTATTTATTTTTTGTTAATTATGTATTAGGGTATGTCAATTGTTTTATTATTATGTATTATGTAAATCTTTTTATTATTATGTATTACGTAAATTTTCATCTGATCTCCTTTTTTTATTATGTATTATGTCAATCTTTTTATTATTATGTATTAAGTACATTTTCATCTAATAATCTCCTTTTTTTTAGTGTGTGTGTGTTTCCAAAATTTATATATAGTTATTTCCAATTTTTCCTATGACTATTCAATAGTGCGTCCTTTCACACTTATAACAATACGTCCACAATTATATGTTTTTTGTCCTGTTTTCATGCGTACTGTCACCTTCAATTGTGCAATGTGGCCTTTCACATTCTTGACAGTGCATCAGCGATCATATTGTCCTTTCCCTTAACATGCACTATCTTAAGAGCAAAGGGCTGGAGGATCAAGCTCCATCGAAACAGTGTTGGTTTTTGTCGCGAAACTTCGCAAGGAAAGTCAACGGATTGTGATCAGTGAAGACAGTTACCTCACCACTTGAGAGGTAGAACTGGAAGTGTTGTACAGCCAACACCGAGCTCAGATACTCCTTTTCTACAGTAGAGTACTTTCTCTGATAACAATTCAGTTTCTTAGAGAAGTATGCGACTGGCTTCTGATGTCCCTGGTCATCAGGCTGCAAGAGCACGGCACCCACTCCGAGGTCACTCGCATCTGTGGCTACCTGGAAGTTATTCGTAAAGTCTGGGGCACTCAGCACGGGGTCACTCACCAGAACAGTCTTAAGCTTCCTGAACACAACCTCACAGGACTCTGACCACTCAAACCGTACCCCCCTCTTCAAGAGGTCAGTGAGGGGGACAGCGATGAAGCTGAAGTTTGGAACAAGCTTCCGGTAGAATCCACACATCCCGAGGAATCGCATTACCTCCCTCTTTGTGGTAGGGGACGGGAAATCCATTATTGCCTGGACTTTGGCAAGTCGTGGAACTACATGACCTTGGCCAACCTCGTGACCCAAGTATGTCACAGTGGTTTTGCCAAATTCACATTTGGCTAGGTTCTCCACCAAACCTGCACGAGATAACCTCCCAAACAGATCTCGTAAGTGGCTGAGATGATCCTTCCAAGTGTTACTGTACACCAATACATAATTGATGTACACCACACAGTTCCCATGACCAGCTATGACACCATTCATCATCCGTTGGAAAGTTGCCGGAGCATTTTTCATTCCAAAGGGCATGACACGACACTGAAAGAGACCTTGTGGCGTGACAAAAACAGATATTTCTGTTGCTTCACTAGTCAAGGGAACCTGCCAATAACCCTTCATGAGATCTACCTTACTCACGTAGGCAGCCTTTCCAACCTGATCAATGCAATCTTCTATGCGTGGCAAAGGGAATGAGTCAGTCTTTGTTACAGCATTGACCTTCCGATAGTCAATACAGAAGCGTTGGGACCCATCAGGTTTGGTCACAAGGACAATGGGTGAACTCCAGGCACTCTTACTTGGCTCAATAATGCCCTGTTCCAGCATGAATTCTATTTCCTTATTTACGATAGCCTTCTTGTCGGGGTGCAATCGGTATGGAGCCTGCTTGATAGGACTACTGTCACTAACGTCGACGTCATGGCATGCCTCTGAAGTACAACCCAAAGTATCTCTACACACCTGCAGAAAGTCCTGGAGAATTTCAACCACCTCCTTTCTCTCACCATCAGACAAGTGTCCTAGAAGCAGCTCTGGATTCGCAACCACCTTAGAATTATCCAGGCGAGCAACCATCCCATCCTTGAATTTGACCACCGGTGGACTGTCTACGTGGAGCTCATCCTGGCTGTCTCCCACGACAGGTGCTGTAATTTCATTTCCACGCTCATGGTACTTCTTCAACATGTTCACATGACATACTCTCTCTGACTTACGCCTGTCTGGCATGCTCACCACATAATTCACATCCCTCAGCTTCTTTTCTACCACGTACGGACCACAGAACTGAGCTTTCAACGCATCACCCTGCATGGGTAACAACACTAACACCTTGTCACCCTTTTGAAAGGAACGTTCTTTGGATTTCCTATCAAACTGTACCTTCATCAATTCTTGCGAGGATCGTAGGTGCTCGCTTGCCAGCTCACAGGCCCTTGACAACCTTTCCCGAAAGGAAGACACATAGTCTAGAAGATTAGGCGGCTCTGGTACTGCACTCAAAAACCGTTCTTTGACGACCTTTAAGGGCCCCCTTGGCTCATGGCCATACACCAACTCGAAAGGGCTATAGCCAGTGGATTCGCAAGGGACATCTCGAGGAGCGAAGAGCAGGAAGGGGATGCCTTTGTCCCAGTCTCTTGGGTTGTCCTGGCAATACGCCTTCATCATCGTTTTCAGCGTCATGTGATACCGTTCTAGGGCACCCTGCGATTGAGGATGATAGGCAGTTGACTTGATCTGTTGAATACCAAGCTGGTACATCATCCCCTGAAAGATCTTAAACATGAAGTTGGTACCTTGGTCTGACTGGATCTCTTTGGGTAGGCCATACCTGGTAAAGAAAGTCAGCAAGGCATCAATAACAGACTTCGCTGTTATATTTCACAAGGGGATGGTTTCTGGATATCGCGTTGACATATCCATTATTGTTAACAGATACTGGCAACCCGATTTGGTTTTGGGCAGTGGCCCCACGCAGTCTATCAACACACGACTGAACGGCTCGTCAAAGGCTGGGATTGGAATCAACGGTGCTGGTTTGATCACATGTTGGGGTTTTCTAACCATCTGGCATGTATGACACGATCGACAGAAGGCGGTCACATCACTCCGTATACCTGGCCAAAAGAAGTGAGCCATGATCTTCGACAAAGTCTTTCTCACCCCAAGATGTCCAGCACTAGGGACCTCATGCGCAAGGCGGAGGATTTCACTTCGATATGGAGGGGGGACAACTATCTGATGAACAACAGCCCAATCTTCATCAGCAGGACGATCGCAACTTTAACAACTCTTCATCCACCTGTTGCTCTTCAATCAAAGCAGACTTGCTAAACAGACTCTCTTGACAATCCGCAATCTCATCATCATCCAAGGACCCAAAGAATGTATCTCCGAGTGAAACTTGGTCCCTTTCTATGAGGCTCCTCTTGTCATGTGCCTGCGCTCGGGTAACAACACATGCTGGGAAAATCCCAGAAAACTCATCTTCCAGACGTTCTGTTTCATCAACAAAAACTGGCTTCTTGGTTACAATGGAGAAATGCGATACCCTTCATCGGAAGACTTGGAACCACTCGAATAATCACCTCTCCTGCAATCAGATCACATAATAGCCGCGTCTTGTACAATGGGACAGATTGCGTCCACCGTTTACATCATAGATCAAAATGTGCCTCCCCGTGAAGGACCCTGCAGGCAAATATGTTTTGCCATCAGGGTTTGAGTTGCGCCTGTATCCCGAAGGATTATTCCTCGATTCCTATTGAATCCTCAAAATCCACCTTTCCGTATGAGACGAACTGACTATATCTATCGTCAAAGAAATCACTGTCGTCCCCTACCTCAGGCCTCAGGAAGCCATGTGTTTCTTTTTTCTGTGAATTTTCTTTCATTTTTTCCTTTTCTTTTAACTGCCAGCATTCAGACATAATATGTCCCTTTCTTCCACAATGGAAGCAGGTGACTTCTTTTCTCTGTGGCACAGGGGACTTATGTTTGTCTTTTCATGTCTTTTCATATCTTTTCATGTCTGTGTTTGACTTACCACCTCTCTCGCTTTAGCCACTTTGCCTCCATTGCTCGTGTTGATTCTTTGGTGAATCAAACTTACTTCTGTACGGAGGACTTTTCCGAGAATGGGTCAACTCATAGCTGTCAGCAGTGACAGCAGCAGATCTTACGACTTGTACCCCCTGATCTTCTAAGTACGATCTCACGTCAGGGGGAGCTGATTTCTTGAACTCCTCCATCAAAACCACGTCGCGCAGGTTTGCATATGTTTGCTTAAGCTTCAATGACCTATACCATCGATCAAACAGGATCTCTTTCTCTCTCTGAAACTCCACGAAGGTCTGCCCAGGAATCCTCCTACAACTCCGGAATTTCTGCCGATAGGCCTCAGGAACCAATTCATAGGCACGAAGAACCGCCTCTTTCACACTCCAATAGTCATTCGCCTCATCATCTGACAAGGCGCAAACTACACTCTGAGCTCTACCCATCAGTTTCTGCTGAACCACCATAGGCCTATACCTGTATTCCCATTCAAGATTCCTCGCCATCCTCTCAAAAGATGCAAAAAACGAATCAATATTTTCCTCAGAAAACTTTGGCACACAACTCGCCATATTGGAAATATCAGGCCCTCTGTGAGTGTTACTTTGTATTCCCCCAGATCCCCCTTGTGGAGCACCTGACCCCTGGTTCAACTGAATTTGAAGTTTCAAACTCTCCATCTTCACTCTCTCCTTTTCTAATTCGATGCTAGCAAGTTTAATCTGGGAATCTACACTTCCAGTATTAGCTATTTTACCTGCAGAGCCATGATCTTGCCTAGCACTGTCCTCCGACAGGTTTACATCTACTCCAGCCTGTCCCATAACTTCCTGTT
The DNA here is from genome assembly GCA_037951105.1 of Echinarachnius parma. Classification (NCBI taxonomy): domain Eukaryota; kingdom Metazoa; phylum Echinodermata; class Echinoidea; order Clypeasteroida; family Echinarachniidae; genus Echinarachnius; species Echinarachnius parma. Next base: position 25,618 of record JBAMJV010007654.1, on the reverse strand, counting down.
CCACATCTTCTAAATTGAGCTGTACCACAACCGCTTCCAATATTTCTGCTTTGCGAGTGCACTTAGTGTCTTCAATCTCGCCACATTCACATCTTTCACAAACTCTTGAACACTAAATAGGGTATCCATGTTTACGGACACTTTACTCTACGACTACACACACGCACGAACGAAAGCTATTGAACCCTGACACATACACGTCGTCCACACGCTCGCACTGTACTACGTACTAACATATAATATACTTAATTAACATATTCAATTCCTACTTCAACGGGCATCAACAATATCAACTACTTTATAATTGTATCTCATACCATCGTTCACGAATCACGAACATCCACGTATTGAATGCACCGAAAACTAACGTCTGTTCCATGCATACAAAAAACGACATAAATCCCATTCAAAAAACCTCTCACCCAACATAGAAACACACCTCATCGAATAATAACACTGAGCCATATCTTATAAGGAAAAGCTTGTCAGCGTGTGCCTAGAAAAGCTTGTCAGCGTGTGCCTGCGCAGCGAGCCCAGTACAGAGACTGACATTTTTATTACAAAATAATACCAATTTCACATAACCAACATCATAATCATACGTACACAAAGACGTTTATATCTTAAGCATATAAAACCTGTGCATACAAGCACATAATACACTCTTACAACGAAGATAATAATGATAATAATGATAATACCGTGCCTGATTAGCATAGGGTGAAAAACCAGAGATAAAAACTAATAAGAGAAAAACTCTGGAAAACCTAACGCTAACCCACACAAAATTGGTGTACTTCCTTATAAAACATTCCGACCCTCAAAAACCAAAACATCTATACAATCATCATTATTATCATTATTATTAATGACATCATCAACAATAAGTATGTGTTAACGATCTGACTGACAGACGCAGAATGACTATCCCTTCCAATACATGACTATGTCACCCTCCTCGGCCACATACCGAACCTATTCAAAAAGGCCCGCGCGAATCAATGGATTCGCTCCACTGGCTTCCATACAAAGATGTCGTTTTAACGACCTGCCTGTTACAAACATAACTTCTCTGCTATACGCTGTAGCGCAGAGAAATAAACGTCTGTTCCATGCATACAAAAAACGACATCAATCCCATTCAAAAAACCTCTCACCCAACATAGAAACACACCTCATCGAATAATAACACTGAGCCATATCTTATATGGAAAAGCTTGTCAGCGTGTGCCTAGACCTATAAAAGAAGGGGTTGAGACTGACCAGTAAATACGCCTTACCATAATATTAAATCCCAAAATTATATACAATCTTACTATAAAGCATTAAAAAACAAAAATAAATTAAATACATTCAATTAAAGAAATACGTGGCGCAATCTAGGGACAAATGCCCTCAAGACACCATCAATAACCAATATAGCCATAAACGAGCATACATTCTTAAAACAAAATTGGCCCCTTACCAAATAAAACTACATAACCGAACATTGTCGTTATCATATAAAAGTATATATAAACTTCCAATACGAGAACATCAACCGCATGGCTTCTCAAATGCGAATGCATACCACAAACAACTTAATTAAAACAATGTAATCATAACCCGCAAGAACAAAACTTTGCCCTTCACCATTAACAAACAAACAACTTTAGACCGTATGCATCGTATGCATCAGCAACTCTAACCATCCCTGGCTAACGCCCCATCAAAAACAAAAACTCCTATCAGCCCAAAACCAGCCTGAGCAGCATCTCCTTCATGCTCTAACTTCCTTCTCAACTGAGCCAATAACGAAAACGTGCTCATTACATATTCAATGCATCATGCTTGACAGGCCTCGTGACCTGTAACTGGTGCTCAACTGAGCCGTCAACATAACCGATCTTTACTTTCTAGCCCTCCAGCAACCATGCCTCTTCCATAACATATCATTAATGGAAGCTCTAGCAGCCCTTGTGGCGCCACCTAACCTTAAAGGAGACCACCAAACAAAAATCACATAATTATACATTTTAGTACCAATTTATAATATCAAATAAATGCCCAACATTTTACAAAGGGTTGTGTAATTCATACACAACGCAATTATTTTCCACCACTTACGGAACCAGCACTATTCCCTGGTTTCGTACGAACCAAACATCTGCGAGTGCGCCAATGCTATTCACGCGCACATTTCAAAACAATAAAATTAATCTCATACATGTAATGCCCACAAAAATATATCAAAGCATCGCAAGGCCTTTACTACATCAAAACACAGGAACCCCACACAAGGACATAACAATACACGCTATCGCGCAAAACTACTACATCAGCTTCTGCCGCGTATTTCCCACATAAAGAAATAAACACATCAAAAGCGACTGTGTCCTTCTAGATTACCCTTCTGGTGCTCTGTCGCTTGGCTGATTCCAGAAGGCTTTTAATGAATTAGCTCCCATCGAGAGAAAACGCCATAATACGTCCTCGAAGCCACTTCACTCCTACACATGATCAGATGCGTAGCCATGCTCTTGATTATAAGTGGTACCGACCGCTAGTATCCTATAGAGCTGATCGTCTGATCCAGGTCTTAATCTGCAAGAGCAAAACATTGCATTAGAAACGAACTTTCAAAGCCACTTATTTAAAGTAATAGTTAGGATTACCAAGGAATCCGTTATTTCTTCTGCCTTTCCTTGCCCCACCGGAGTCAATCTTCCTCACATCTACCAAAAAAATAACAAATTAATATCCTTATACAACTTCGACCAAAAGGAGGCCGATTTCCACAATAAAATCATCAAAACATTTACTTATTCCCAAACAAATTTTTGTCTGTATCCACAATTTTTCCAATCAATCTTAGTGGAGGGACCAATCAATTTATATATCCCTCCCAACTATGCTCAAAAGCATCTATTCCACTTAAACCAGGACACCCCCATCCCAAACGAGAGATCTAACACTTAGCATCTCTCTTTACCCAAAAGGGTGACACAATAAAGTACATCCATGCATTTTACACATATCATGAATCTCCATGGCTACCTATCACAAAAACATCCTTCTTACCATACTTACTAACCTCCTGAACTGGACTAACCTATACACAAATATATCTTACGAATAAAAACAGCAAACTCTTCACTGCCTCCAGCTCCCTCCAAGTGGAGCCTCTATGAGTCTCCTGGACTGACCACCTGTCCGATGCTTCAAGCAATTAAATCTTCATATCAACATATAAAAACGGAAGTGAACTCTCTTCACTGCCTACAGCTCTATCATAATGGAGCTTCTATGGGCCTCGTCAAATGACCACATGCCCGTTGCTTCAAGCAATTCATCTTCGTATCTACATATACAAACAGCACCATGCTTACAGCCTCCAGCTCACTTCAAATGGAGCCTCTATGGGCCTCGTCAAATGACCACATGCCCGTTGCTTCAAGCAATTCATCTTCGTATCTACATATAAAAACAGCACTATGCTTACAGCCTCCAGCTCACTTCAAGTGGAGCTTCTATGGGCCTCGTCAAACGACAACCTGCCCGTTGCTTCAAGCAATTCATCTTCGTATCTACATATACAAAACAGAACTCTGCTCAAAGCCTCCAGCTCCCTCCAAGCGGAGCTTATATGGGACTCGACAAATGACCACCTGTCCGTTGCTTCAAGCAATTCATCCTCAACGTGGGCGCGCCCACCATAATAGCCAGAGGCATAACAAAAGACTTAAAACATTTATATCTTAATAGCATTACTCCAATCCCGTTCAGGCGTTGCAACCCGAACGACAATCCGAAGACTACTTCCTTACTAAGCATGACGGGTGCTTGCCAACTGGCTCAACCATTCAAGCAATTAAAAATCTCCCTTATCTTCATTTGAACGAGCTTACCCATCGCGGTATACATAGAATAATCCGGCCACCAAAGTCCGCCAATTCCTTCACTTGGACCAGGATACAACCATTCCATAAATTCAACAATGCACAAAAGAATAATTTCATCGCTTCTCAACCCTTTCGTGAGATATACACATATACATACCCTCCAGCCATGTTCCAGACCAGGCCAAGCTACTTCTGGCAGCTAATGGGTTTCCAGCGACTCATACTTTATACAATTAAGAACACCCAAGCCCAACATATCGTGGTGCACAACCCCAAGTAAATCGGGTACCTCTTCATCGGTTACTGCAAAACCGAGACCATCATCGAGGTACATAATTACCTTGTGACCTTGCGGTCCCCAATTCCGTGGGTGACGACGACCCGCGTGACTTACGTAAACACGTACTTGACCGCCGAAATACCAAAAGGCAAGACGTTAAATGGAAACCTCCACTTACCTTGAAAATCCCAATCTGAAACGAAATAATTATGCCCTATGGTCTTCAAATATCTCAATGTAATACTATGCCAACTTCAAGTCAAAATTAAACAACGAGTCACCAAAAGACAACACATCATTGGCAATTATATCGTCTTCATATACAAACTTTTCTTTAAATAAGCATGCAAGAATATACATTTCAACAACCCCCAAAAAAGCCTTCTCTAACTAATATTATCAACTTCAAGCAACGGGCGTACTTCTAAAAAACACCCTTTCCTCAAAATGCTCAGGGTATCTCCCCCTTTAAGCACAAATTTGGCCCTAGCGAATATATTAAATTCTTCTTACTATCACTATCAATCTGCCCGGGCAAAACATGATAGGGCATTTTATATTCCACATACTAAGAATCTTGCTCTACGATTGGTCAAAAGTTAATCACGTGATGAAATATAGTTTCACCCATCGTTACACTCTGTATATATCTTGGGTGAAAGTGCGTTGCACTCACTAGATAAAAAGTACTATCTACACTCCGCGGTTGCATTTAATTGAATACCAATAAGTGGCGCGATAACTCTATGCGCCACAAATTTAATTGTATTCGTTGTGCATACGGTATACGTAGTACACTGCATACGCTATGCACTGTACATCAGAGGTGTCGATCACCTGTTCGGAAAACACAATGCATTGGCCGGGGCGAGCATTGTTTGTAAACAATTGCATTGTGTTTTCCGAACAGAACGACGCCCCTGTTGTAACTTGTAGTATCGTACACTGTTTGCATGCTCGTTCTGTGTACTCTACTAAATGGCGGCCACAAACATAAGGTTTGAGCTTTTGGATGAGGATGAAATGGACACGTTTTTACTGGAGAGTGAAAGTAAAAATACAAAGCGACAACTTAAGTTCAGCCTGAAAGTATTCCAAGATTATTGCGATGCGGGAAGCATACTTTTTAACGAATTGTCTGACATGGACTTGAAAGCGCTAGACCAAGTGTTGGGGAGACTCTATTTTCGCGTTTGTTGACTTTTGAACTGTTTTTTTGGAGTTTACATTTCGCGTTTTAGCTTTTGGAATTACCCTGTTACCGAAATTGGAATAACAAGTCATTGTTGGTAAGTAGATCAAACCTAGTAGTAACAGTACTTAGACTTAGAAGTTAGACTTAAGCCCGGCGCAGACAGAGCCGACACGACCCGATCCGACTGGCTTTAATCAGGCTAGAGTTGGGCCTGGTCGGTCGGAGCAGATTTATCGTGTTGAATCGGCCCCAACTGGCATCCGACTGTCTCTCGACTGGCAAAATGTGTGTCGCGAGGCACTGAAAACTGAGCCGATCGGAATGACAACCAGTCGAGTCGGCTCTGTCTGCGCCGGGCATTCTGAGTACTTAGAGTAGACTAGGGGTAGGCCTGCTTAGACTACTAGTAGTAGTAGTACTACTAGACTAGATCTAAGTTCGATGTGAACCAGTCGAGTCGGCTCTGTCTGCGCCGGGCATTACTTTTAGAGTACTTAGAGTAGACTAGGGGTAGGCCTGCTTACACTACTACTAGAGTACAGTATTAGTACTACTACTAGTACTAGACTAGATCTAAGTTCGATGTGGAATATAAAGCAAATAATCACCTTTTGGTTTCAGGTGATGGCAAACTATCACTTCCTCGGCGATTTGAATGTATACGCTATCTTTCCTCAGCTTCGCTTCGGAAAGATAGCTACATCCAGCTCGCCTCGGAAGTGATAGATTGTCCCATCGCCTTCACCAACGGTAATTATTTGCTTACTATACCCCTCATCAATCACATCTTAAAACGTAATTTCGTGCCATTCCCACATAACTATTAACAGCCGTCAAACGACCCACAGTGAATAACACAAATTCAGCATAATTGCATGTGGCAAAATAATCAACATAATGATGTTGAGGTAATGGTTGAGTACTTATCTTTGCCTCACTGCCTGCCCTTGACACGTGTGACCTCTCGACACCAAAAACGCCAATGCCCCGGCTTCCCGCACGCAAAACCGGTTTCCCGACCTCCGACGGAAAACCGAAGTCGCCTCCTTCACCCGGGCGTCCCCGGACTGCACGGGCCTGCTGGGTCCTGGAGCAACCCGTCGAGATGGCGGCGTTGTAGTGTATGGCCGGAACCCGCTGCCCCTATGCAGCCTCATATTCGGTCCCTTGATGCCGCATTGCCTCTCGTCAGGGCCTCGGCCTTCAATCTTTCTCTCGTCGACCGAATCGAAGGCCAGAACGTTGGCTTCGTACTCCACCACGGTGCCCCATCCATATGGAGACTGATCTGCGATCTTCATTAGCTTCTGCTTGTGCTCCAAGTACAAGGTTCCTAAAAAAAACGGTAAATAGGTATAATAACAGTGCATTAATATCACAAAAACGTAGAATCACAAGTGAAATAAATAAAGAATAACACAATATTCATGTACCTTCGGACAAAAGGCCCTTAGCCGAAGCTCACACAGCAGCCCTCACTTCGAATAACATATATTTACCGAATCTCTTTCTCTCTAAAGGCATAGAACCGCATATTATCTACTCAATTTTAACAGTTGAATTTCCACTAAATTCATATTAATACGATTCGTAACTGAAATGAAATGCACTTAACTTATGAGTAACGAGCTCATCCAGCTATTCCAACAGCGAGAAAATGGGACGCCTGAACTTGCTCCTTGACGGTATTTAAAACGCCCGAAGCGTCCATTGTAGCTCGATGACAACGCCCAAAAAAGAGAACTAGCTATACGCTGCGCAGTATGTGTTAACGATCTGACTGACAAACGTAGAATGACTATCCCTTTCAATACATGACTATGTCACCCTCCTCGGCCACATACCGAACCTATTCAAAAAGGCCCGCGCGAATCAATGGATTCGCTCCACTGGCTTCCATACAAAGATGTCGTTTTAACGACCTGCCTGTTACAAACATCATTTCTCTGCTATACGCTGTAGCGCAGAGAAATAAACTAATTGAGTCAGTATTCAAAGCATGAATACAGAGAACACATCAGTCATCATCAATGACATACACGGTACACCGTGTTGAACTGCTAACGCAAGAAAGTAGCTAACGCTACACATCAATAGATCGTAATCGAGTTAGTACACAGTACATACCCATACTACACAAGTGTGCAGTGTGACGCCGACACCGTATGCCGTACCGACGCGACGTCGACCAAGACTCGATCAAAAGGGGAACAAACGTTACCAAAAACGACCTGTTTGTCAGTTCAATTCCCGGACATAAGCGCCCATTTGTTAAGAATCGGCATCCAAACATCGGACTCAAACACAAGCAACGACATACTTCACCCAAACTACCTCTAAAATTAGGGAAAACAAGCCAGAAATCAGAGGCAGTGGAGACAAGATGTTAGGTGCATAAGCATGTATTCAAGTCTCAATTCAAACGCACATTGCGTAACACGATCACTAGTCTTTTTTTAAGACTCCGAGATGATATAAACTAGCCTTCATTCAGAGTTTCATCACAGGTATATTAATGTTGTATTATTTGATATGTATACAATATTTGTCCACATGACATGCATGACGTGAGGTTATATGAAGGACTGTAAATATTTCCCGAAATCTATCAGATTAAATCGTTATTCTTTATGACGCCCATGACCAGTGTAGCTATCTTATCTTATTGTATTAAGTAGCAATAACTAATGGGAGACTCCCTCAATGCGATATCATATTTTATATTATATACTGTGTAATAATCGAGTTCCAAAGTTTCTGTTTTCCCTCTCTTTGAAATATTGATCAGTCGTATTATCTAGTGTATATCATAAAGGAATATGTTTGTAGTCTTGTGTTTATTACGACAATTAAATGAGAACGCATAAATGAATAAGATAAACTACAAGCAGATTTAAAAAGGGAATCACGGGTTGCATAAACAAAAGTGGCTGAAACAACGGGAAGAAGTTTCGACGTAAATGAGTCGTGAGGCATAATGCCCCCTCCCTTTTCCCCCGTATGTGTTTTTTCGCGATTACTTGGCAACGCATGAAGATGTTATTGCGCCGCTTTTGGATATTAATATTATAACCTGCTGTTAGAAAGTCACCGAACCTTTTGCCTTAGCTTGTCAGCCCCGGGTTTTTGAATTGTCGTGTCAACACAACATATGGATAAAGCATTTTTCGTAAAAATCGATACAACTTTCATAATTTGCTCTTTATTGTTTTGCAAAGGTTTGATTTTCGGCTTCAGTAATGTGTATAATATTATATAACTATAAAGCACAACAATGAATGATTTTGATAAGCAAAGACATGCACAATACATTATCAAAACAATATCAAATATTCGGAATAACCTGGCTCTTCCATAATTTTCCTGAAGTATCATTATTCCAACTGGTGTACATAATTCATTAAATGAAATACAAAAGTATTTGCATTTAGGGGCTATGTGAATGCATTACCTTATTTGGATAGATAACAATACTTATATTATGTACTGTATAGTTCAACCCGTAATGGTTCACTTTTTAGTGCATACAATTTTTAGCTAACCCAAATTATCTTTCATAGAGTAGAGAAGCCATGACGTCATAAACATTTTTTTTTACAATTTTCAAATATGAACTTAATTGTTCGAATGTAATATGTTAAGTATTGGCTGAGATATGCCCATCCCAATGAATTGTTGGCCAATAGGCAATCAGTGTTATAGTGCTCTGGTTCATAACTTTATGAACTAGAGCACTATAACACTGATGGCCCATTGAAGTAAAAATTCATCTGGATTGGCATATCTTAGCCAAAAATTAACTTATTCGATTGATTTTCGGTATTTGGACATTACTTGTATTTGGACATACTCTTACGGAAAATGAAGTTCAAATTTCAAAAATACTTTAAAAAGATGCTTATGACGTCATATATGACATCACACTTCACCATGCTCTATGCTATCTTCCATCGTTGCTAAAATGGTGCAAATCATTAATCTTAGACATGTCCACAAGGTGCCTAATTATCGAGTGCTGGCCAATTCTCGATAATTGAAAACTGCGTCCAAACGATGCCGTATTCTCGACAATTAAAACCAGAATTAGTGTGCGCGCCTTTTGCAGTGAGGTCACGCGCACTTCACCTCACTTGCTTTCACACCGGAAGGAGATCGCTGACATGAGGTCAACCTTATCAACGAGGCTCGTGGTTAAATGCGTTCACGTGGTCACAAACTGGACCACGCGGTTAACGCGCGCTTAAACTTGAAGTTAGGCGGTGTCAGACAGAGCAAATATACTAGTATAAAGCTACCTAAATAATAGTTACATGTACATGTATATAAACCCCTCAAAAAAAGTTCGGAAACTCAAGTTTCATCGATCATATCTCTCGTATTTTTTAATAAGAATACTCGAAATCGGTGTCACAATAAAGCCTCATTATATACCTTTCCAACGATGTATTATGTGTAGTGATTATGCAATTGGGGCGATTGCAGTAGCCCAGAGAATAGGGGGAGGCAGGAAGTGAAATCTCGCAAAATGGCCCCAATGCATTCAATTTACGAGTGCAAGACTGTGTTGACCAGTTTTCTAAATGTTAACATTCTATTGAATGCTGCCACCCTTTCCATTCATCAAAATTGTTGAATTTGATACCATTTTAATGGAAATTATCTCTTCCTTACGATGGCATATTAATCGTAAGGATTATGCAAATGGGGTGTGTGCAGCGAACCAGAATATGGAGATGGGTCGAGTGTGAAATCAGACAAAAAGATATGGAGTTGACAAAAAATCAGAGCGTTGCATTTTTTTCGAGCTTTTGGGAGGATTTTTTAGCATTTAAAATAAAATATTCAGGATTTAAATTGATATCAACGGAAAGCCCAACAACTCTTCTGTATGAAAATGTGACATTTATAATGATTTTTGCAAAGGGCGGCTGCAGGGAGATGAATGTGGGGGAGCCTCAAAAGTGACCCATTTCAAAACGCTCTGATTTGGTGTCGGTATCTGTATACCATTGTGTAGAGGATGTAATGCGACTTGAATGAGTTGGCCATGAATGAGAGGAATTCAATTGAAAACGCATGAATAGTGCCTTGAAATCAGAGCGTTTCAAAATGGGTCACTTTTGAGGCTCCCTCCCATTCATCTCCCTGCAGCTGCCCTTTACACAAATCATTATAAATATCACATTTTCATACAGAAGAGTTGTTGGGCTTTCCGTTGATATCATATTTGATCATGAATATTTTATTTGAAATGCTAAAAAATCCTCCCAAAAGCTCGAAAAAAATGCAACGCTCTGATTTTTTGTCAACTCCATATCTTTTTGTCTGATTTCACACTCGACCCATCTCCATATTCCGGTTCGCTGCACACACTCCATTTGCATAATCCTTACGATTAATATGCCATCGTAATGAAGAGATAATTTCCATTAAAATGGTATCCAATTCAACAATTTTGATGAATGGAAAGGGTGGCAGTATTCAATAGAATGTTAACCTTTAGAAAACTGATCAACACAGTCAAGCACTCGTAAATTGAATGCATTGGGCCCATTTTGCGAGATTTCACTTCCTGCCTCCCCCTATTATCTGGGCTACTGCAATCGCCCCAATTGCATAATCACTACACATAATGCACCGTTTGAAAGGTATATAATGAGGCTTTATTGTGACACCGATTTCGAGTATTCTTATTAACAAAATACGAGAGATATGATCGATCAAACTTGAGTTTCCGAACTTTTTTTGAGTGGTTTAGATATGTATATAGATAATTGGCTGTCTGACATAAATTATCCTGCGAAAAATCCCGCACAAAATCCCGTGAAAAATCTTGCAACGAATCAAACAAAATTCTCCCTAATCAAGAAATTGTACCTAATTTTCTTGCGGGAAAATTTCTCTCTGGTACCGATTGGGAAATTTCTCGCTAAAAATTCCATTTTATATAATTATGAGGTGAACAGTTATTGCGGTGTAAAAAAAACCACTCATAATAAAAGAAATGACGAGTGTTATTTCCGTGCTGTACTCATAAGTTAGCTTGTGTTCGTATTATTCGTCAATATTTAAGTAAGATTTGTTAATGTATACACATTTTTATACAAGCACTGTTTATCGCGATCGAAATCTACCTAAATGGCGCATGTGCTGGCCCATCAATATACTAGAATTCGTATCCTGTTTCTTACCTGCCTGTCACCTACATAGTGAATTATCTAGATAACTATATTCTAATATATTCAAGATGGATTGGCATCCATCTTATGGTTTCAAATATTTAAGTCTGTCTAGCTTAACTTAAAGCTGATTGTGTTCACACGCCGGGCGCAAGCTACAAGATATCTATAAAGGGGCCCTGCAAACCAAATGCATGTTGACTTCTGTTCATCTGTATTAGTGTACACATTCAATATTTGTTAACGGTTTGACCTAAATATGTTTTGTATATTTTCAAACATTTTATCATTTATTTGTCTTCATGTTGCTAAGCCCCACTTCCTAAGAAACCCTCCACAGTAAATTATATTGTTGACTTGATGTGACATAATCTGTCAATCACTGGTCAGCTACCATGAGATTAACAAAAGATGAAAGTACAAAAAGAACATCCACACAAAAGCATGCCCTGCATACCTCCATTCAATAGCTTAGACATTGTTTTTCTTCTGACATAGCGAGTTGAGTTGTGAGTTGTTATTCTATTCAACCGTGTAATGTTGTTGCGATTAGGCACTCAGCTTGGATGAAGATAACTTCTTTGTAACTGAGTAGTGCATGGCTGATGATGTCACAACATGTCAACAATAGAATTCTACTCTGGAGAGGTTTTCAGAAGTGGGGGCTTCACAATATGGAGAAAAATAATTACTAAAATGTTTTAAAATAAGCAAAATATATTTGGGTCAAATGGTTTACAAATAGTTGATGTGTACACTGATAGAGATAAACAGAAGATAACATGCGTGTAGTTTGCCTGGCCACGTTAATCTTTGAAACTACAAGATAACTACGAGATAATTTTAGGCCCACCTTGTTGATATGACTATTGTGGATTCGAACTTAATGCGCCACTTATACGCAAGTTGCCGCGCGTTTTACGAACCCCTTTCCGCTCAACCAGTAACGGATCATCACTGCAAGAGTAACGGATCCGCTGGCCTCATTTGAACATTAATTGACCAATTATCTTAATTTGTTAATCAAAGTGTTTGCAAATTAGCAATTCATATAAAGGACAAAAGTACTCATTAAAGTTGTTTCCTTCTAAAATTATGAAGATTTAAATCGGCAACGTATCGATCCTTACATAATGATAGCAAATATTATCACCCCAAAAAATAGGAATTTCCTAAATATTACAATAATGTAATATTTTGTCAAGCCAGAATTATCATTGTTGTTTAGTAGAATATTTCAAAAGCAATCCAAATTAATTTTGATTCTTCATTCTTTGGTATAAATTAGGTGATCGGTTACATAACTGGTAGAGTTCATTTCTACATATATTTGTTCTAAAAGCCTGTGCATAAACACTGGACCTATGTTTGTGCATATCTAGGATAAATTGCTGATCCGTCGGAAAATTTAAGATGTTTAAAGGGGTAGATCAGTTTTGGTAGAGAGTGCGCTGCACATCACAATTTTTGTGTAAGGTAATAAGAAACTGAGTGTCGAATTTGAGAGAACATGCCATTTTGATGGCAGAATATACTTTATTTGGTCAAAAACGGCTGAAATATCAATAAACATTTTTGACCTTATTAAACGATTTTTTTCAAAATATTAAAAAATGCTTACACTTTTTCAAAAATTGTCAAAAGCGTTTTTGAAATAGTTGTTGATGATCTATCTACTTAATCATTATTTCAATAAAGCATCACGTGCATAATTTTGTATGGAAAATGGTTGAAACCAATGCCTGTTTAGAGAGCGCCCTCTTGTGTTTGAATGGCTATTTTTGAACGATAACGGGCTTTTTACTTAGTCGTTTGTAATTTTGTATACCTTTCGAGCATAGTGGAGTAATAACTATTAGTTTGTAAAGTTACTGTGCAGGTTTTGGGTACTAAAGTTCAGCCTTACCAAAACAGTACTACCCCTTTTAACATGCAATGAATGTTTGAATAACCCCATCAGAATACAGCATAGTATGATGTTGTGGAAAAACAATCGCTTGAATACCGAACTGCAGCAAATTTCTCTGTTTTGTCATGGCAGCCTTATTTGTAACACCTAAGTATCTATGCATGACATAGGTGTTAGAAAAATGTTCAGGGGGCCCTCGATCCTTTGCAACTGACAATCCCAACATAAAACGAACATTGTTGCATGAAGCCTGATAATTACGATAAATATTATGACCAGATATAAGATGATTTAGCCTGAAAATGACGCTACATTGCATTGAAACGACATGACTTGTAAGACACATGACTTTACCTATACATATAAAATGAGTCTGACCGAATATGACATGTTTTTGTCCAAATAATGGCATGTATTTTCTGAATTGTTTTCTATAAATATGGCATGGTCCATTCATTTGAGGTGCATTTTGCATGATAATGTCTTCTTCAAAAAGTCTAGCTAGTGCCCCTCTCCAACCTAATACGGTCATATCAATGGGTTATAATATCAGTGGGTTATTGACAAGACATGCACAAACAGTCGAATAATAAGAGGGGTTTACATAGCGCCTAACAGTTAGAATGCAACTCAGCCCGATTCAACTGGCTTGCTACGAACAGTCACGTTCACGTTTTGAGATATTTTGTTAAAAAGGTGACTCTAATTTACGAAGTGTAGGGCCGACCATTCGTTGTTTTCCACGCCGGTAAATCATTTCAATCATTATGTTTATAATATGTACGTGCATAGTTCAGAGTAATCTGAGACGATAATATGCAGTTCTGTCATGTAGGTAATGTACAACCATACCACTTGCATTATTTGTCTTGTTATTAGAGTGTTTCTAAAGATTTTTTTTACTATTGCCCGGACAAATAACTGTCAAGAAAACATGAGGAGACAATTATATTGCACATACATGTACATGTAGAACAAATTACATATTTAAAATAACAATATTGCAAAAATCAACAATACTAGCCTAAGCCACCTCCTCCGATAATAAATACAATTAAGACTACAAGATTAACTATAATACAGACCAATATGAATTCCAAATACATATAATTGAACTAAAATAACAAATAAAATTTAACAAATTAAACAATGCTAGAAAATAAATTTCAACCAAGATATAACTGCTTTACATTGATGGTAAAATTACTTATTAACAATTAACAATTACAATAAATAATTAAATGACATACAATGGGACCAGCCCTTAAAACATAATGATACTATTGCAAGGCAAAACGATGATATATATTACTAGTTATTAATGAGAGATCAACTTTAAAGAGGATGAAATCTGTATCATTGAGCAATTAAAAGGTGAAAACGTATTTAATAATGCAAGACCAAAATGTAAGTACCATAGATGTAACAACATGTCTTAACTAACCAAGTGAAGAACAATCATATCAAACTGAGACGACTTCAAATCTGGAATTGAGCTATTAAGTTATGTACAGTAAATACAACTATAACGATAATTAAATTAATCAGAATAGCATGTTAACAATAATAACGTATTAATGTATCCGTCTTACATCTAGTGTAAACATATCTAATAATGCAAGACCAAAATGTAATTATATTAAAGGGGTAGTACAGTTTTGGCAAGGCTGAACTTTAGTAACCAAACCTGGACAGTAACATTATAAACTACTAGTTATAACTCCACCATGCTCGAAAGGTATACAAAATTACAAACGACGAAGTAAAAAGCCTGTTATCATTCAAAAGAGCCATTAAAACACAAGAGGGCGCTCTTTAAAAAGGCATTGCTTTCAACCGTTTTTCATACAAAATTATGCATGTGATGTTTTATTGAAATAATTATTGAATAGAGAGATCTTCAACAACTATTTTTAAAACGCTTTAGAAAAATTTTGAAAAAGTGTATGCATTTAAAAAAAAAAATTAAAAAATAATTATTTGGGCCCCAAATTATTATAAGATCAGATGTATTTATTGATAATTCAGCCGTTTCTGGACCGATTTTGACCAAATAAAGTTTATTCTGCCATTAAAATGGCATGTTATCTCAAACTTGACACTCAGTTTGTCTTTACCTCACAAAACAATTTGATGTGTAGCGCCCTCTCTACCAACACTGAACTACCCCTTTAAGTACCCTGAATGTAAACATGTCTAAACTAACCAAGTGAAGTGAAAAAAAAAAATATATCAATCTGAGACGTCTTCAAATCTGGATTAAGTTACTATTTGTTATGTACCAAGTGAAGAACAAACACGTCAATAAAACAATGATTTGATTAATAGTGTTAAATTATGGTGATTGAATCGAGTCAATCTATAAATCAATCATTTAATCGAACAATCAATCAAGGTTCAAGGTTCAAGGTTCATTTTATTTCTTTCTTTCACAACATTTTACATATAATAATAGAACAAAACAGCATAAGAAAAACAATTTAAGTGCAATATTAAATCGATATACAATCCAAATGAAAGAAAGTGGAGACCTTAGAGAAGCTGGGCTTGTAAGAGCAAGGTCCCCATATAACATAATACATCAATGTTTCACTTTTTAAAATGTTTCAAAGTTATCAAAACTACGAATGATTAAATATGGGGAAATATTTTCAAAAGGGATAGCTTGAAATTTGAAAAGGAGAGGATGAAAATATATACAAAAGGATGGAGAGGAAAATAGCAAACTGGAACGAGAAAAACAACAAACAGCGAAAAACAGAGAAAGAAGAAAGTTATATGTATATATATAATAAGATACAAAAAACAAAGCATGTCAACAAAGTACAAACTGTACAGAAATAGCACACTTAAAACCAGACATGGTTATCTGACCATGGCAAGACAATGTAGTAACTAGTAAGTTCACTGTTAATTGTTCAAGTCTTCGAGAGAGTTGATCGACTTTGTTAGTTATTTGCCGTTTGTGGCAGGGACAAGGGCAATAACTCGCCCATCCCTGGTCCACGCAGCCTTGACCTCTTTATTGTCCCGGGTCGCCTTCAGCAGCCTCGCGTTTTCTTTTGTCAAGTCCTCTTGTATCGACTTTCGTGTACCGGCAAGCTTTCGTCTGCTGGCCAGAACTTCACTCCTCTTCCTGTACGACTGGAATTTCACTATAATTGGCGCAGGTGAATTGGCCTTTCCTGGATGTTTCGTCAGGACTCTCAGGCGATGACTTCTCTCGATGTCATGCTTGTCGAGACAGACACCAAGTGAATCATTCACAAGATGAATGACTGACTGGTCTGTGACCTCATCCTGGCGCTCAGGGATCCCGAAGATAAGAAGGCAGTTTCTTCGGGAGTACTGCTCCTGGGCATTAAGCTCTCTCTTCAGCAACTTAATTTGCTCATCTTTTCGGGATGAAGCAGCAACCAAGGACTCCAGCTTCTTGCTAGCACTCTGGGCACCAGTTTGCAGATCCATGATCTTAGCTTCCTGGTGGTCAATGGCTTCCCTCAGATCGCACTCGCTCTTGTGGGCCTTTTGCTCCATAGCAATAAGCCGTGCCTCCTGCTCAATCATTATTAAATCAATCAATCAATCAATCAATGAAACAATTAGTCACACCAACCATTCAATATTAAATAAATATATTAAAGTGTTTGACATCCCAACTAGCTACTTGTAGGCAGTAGCGTACCCAGGAATTGTTCAAGGTGTGGATGTAGGCCGGGGGGGGGGGGGGGGGGGTATTTCGTCAGACAAATTTAAGTAAGCGTTGCAAGCCATTCCACTGTATGCATTTATATCGTATTCATAGATTTGCAAACCGCACGCACCAATGAGCAATGCAGAGAGGTATTTTTTAGCTTTATGGAACCTTAACATAGTCTTTAATGAATGAATGTGGTATCAAATGTTAGACGAAGAATCATATTTCATGTCTATAATAATTAATCAAGTATTAAATACAATTTTACCAGTGGAATTTGTTGTCAAATATCACCAAAAAATAATAAGTTCAGAGGTCAAAAATAGCAGTTTATGCTTCTTGCGTCTCATTGATTTTATAATCATTGTAAAGCATGTTTTATACTCTTTCAGGATATGTAGGTTTTTGTTGCGTTGGATAACCGGGTCAGGAGCCAAGAAAATACCACTCAGGTACAAATTAAGAACAACTAAAATGTGAACGAGCATTTCCATTGGATGGTACATAGGGCCGGGGTGAGTTTGAAGCAGGCCAGTGATTGGCCTCATTCAAATAATGCAATACCAGGCTACCCCTCGGAACAAAGCGCTGTGCGGGGAAAGAGAAATTCTCTATCCTCCTTTCTCTTCATCTCGGGACGTGGAGAATATGCGTGATGCTGATTCAACCAATCAACGGGTTGGATTGCCGCTGAAAACCAACAATATGATATTTTATTTTGTCCTTTGCTGGTCTTTGTTGGCTCCTGACTCGATTACGAAATAAACGGCTTCAAAATTGACATATTTATAAAGTGTATTAAATGACCTTTCATATGGTATAAATAGGAAGGAGACGCGAGTACATTTTGTAAGTTTTCAAGCCGAATGAAAAATAACTTTCAAAAAGGAATTTTGTCAAGTTATTACACTTGATTTTTATCTTTTTTGTCGTTGTTAAATTAAATATATAATTACATGTATATGGAAGCAAAGAATTAAATGTTTTCCACAATGTCATAATCACATTGTACAATAAGTTATTGCAGACTTAAGTAATCGCATTTTTAAAATGATGTGTCTCCAGCCGAGTAATATTCGGGAGAGAAAGTTCGATCGGTGGAATCTGAAAGGAACGAGCGTTATAGCCTCATTAAAACATGCATTGCTATAGAGCTAATATAGTTAATAATCATCTCTAAGCGCTTTACAATGATAATATAACCCCCGGTCATAGGATACAATGCAAACCAGCACACATTGTGTGCACCATCTCCACACCCTAGGGAGGCTTTCGCCTCCTACCGGGTCCCCATTTATACACCTGGGTATAGAGCAGCATTTGTGGATAAGTTAAAGGGAGTGCCCCTCTTTACCAAAAATACGAAAATGCTTCAAATTTGGTACAGATCTGCATAATACTTGTGGGCCATTAAGCGTTACACTGAGGGGTTTTCAAGAGATCATGACAAATTGTATTAAAGTCAAAATATTGTTACATCCGAGACCCATGAAGGTATACATTTCTGGAAAGGATATGGTACCAGTATTCCATTTGTGCTGTTTTAAAAACAGCTGTACAGGGTGTGTCAAACAAATGGGCTAAAATATGACGAAAATGAGACCAAAAAAGTACCATTAACAAATCGTCACTGGAGAAAAATCGTATCCACCTAGTGAAATGTGTTATGCATAATTCAATTAAGCGTGATTTCACCTTTCGTTTGGTATATAATTTGCTATGTTTCATAAATGATAATGTAATTTTGTGCAATCATCTTTTTGTACAATATCTAGGTATGCACACTACAATAGATCATGACAAAAATAATGTACTCCATGTTGTGACGATGGTAATGAGGAGACGTGTACACAGGCAGTGTTACTTTGAGGATGTCTTTATTGGAACTGACTATACATTGTGAGATGCATGGGAAAGTATATAAATCTACTAAGAGATAGTAATCTAAGGCATGTGGCTTGACCACTGTAGGTTGCTATCCAACACCACGGGCTTAACCATATAGGGCTGTTATCTAACACCATATGTATACTGACTGTGTAGTCTGCATAGCAGACTCACTATCTTAACATCCTTCCCTTTAAGCAATTTCTTTTCTATTAAACAAATCATTATACTATAAGTATACAGTCACTTCATTGAATATCGTATACAGTAAATATCTTAGTATGATTTAATTAATTATTTTCTATGTCCTAATTTATTAATAAAATATTCTAAGTAATGTGATAACTTGTATAAACTAATACCAAACAAATTACATACGTGAAACTGCATACAGCCTAATAGATATTAAATTAGTTTGTGATGTGAGTTCAGTGTCAATAAAATATTAGCGTAGGTGCTTATATGAAGAAATATAGAATTCAATTAATAACTAATTAATATCAATAACATGGGTTCATGTTGTAAGTAATTGTATCAACTAAACATACTTTAAATAATATGTAGCCATCCAGCCTCCTTTTCAAAACAAGCCCCTTGCAAGTAATTAATAACGCAGGATGATCAGACTGCCGAAGCATTTGTGTAAACATATACATAATTATACAAATATTCATTATAAAAGGGTTTTGCCAAGCGCGTACAAAACCTGGCGATTAATCCACAGATCAACCAAATGCATGAAAGCAAACTATGTAGTTTAAAATACTAACAATAAATTTAAGGTAACATATAATGAAAAGAAAACAAATGTAATGTAATCACACCTACGCCATTACTTTGAGGACCTACTAAAATATAGAAAACATAACAAGCATCATAAACAAATCCCTCCCGCTGGATAATAATTGGATATCTGCCGTTCAAGTCTAGTCCGGGCAAATATAAATAAAAAGAACACATGAGTAACATGAATAATTGAAAGCGATTTAAAAAAATGTACGTAAACTCAAAAAAAAAAAAAAATGGAAGGTTTGAAGCTGTTTACAGCTATCTATTCTCTTCTGTTTCTTAGACCATAATAAGCTCATAGCATTATGCAGGAAAACAACATCAGTATAATCAGCGTTGACAAAATTAATGTATAAGAGCTAAATATAAAACTTCTATAACAAATATAACGATATCATTGATAACGTTAAAAATCAAATGGAACCGTAATGTAAAACAAACGAATCGGGTATTCGAAGTTGTAGAATGTTCTATGAGATATATTCAAATAGTTCGTATAGGGAACAGATCGGTTCGATCCTTTAATTGTGAGACCTGGTACAATCACAATTCTGTCTAGAAATCCAGCTAGGCAATTTCATCCGATTGAATTTAATAGAAACGAAACAAAACAAAACAATTGGCCAAAATGTGTTTGCCACACTCCAAAACTTATTACACCAACTAAAACAAATGTTCAATCCAACATAATAGTCTACAGTTGTACATGCCCCAAACAATTTCTCATTAGACCCAGTTTGTTTATCTAACAGGCGGTGCGACTCGCCTGCCATATCTAGTGGTGTACTGGTTTTCAGTAGTTTGTTGTTTGGTAGCATCAAGTCGTCTTTGAGTATTGTTGATGGTCGAGTGGTGATTGCTCGAGTAGTGTGGTGGTGTGGGGTGTTCATGATCATGGTCATGATCATTGTCGTCATGGACACGTAAGTATGTGTGGTCCATGCGTTCTTTTGTTTTGATGAGATCGTTACGATTGCGCCTATACCGAGCACCCCCGGAGCTTACGATGTAAGATCGAGGCTCATTAAAAATCTCGACCACAACTGCCTTCTGCCATAGTTTCGAATTTCTCAGACTCTGCATTCTTACCACGTCCCCAAGTGTGAGAGATTTTAATTGGCGCGTGCGTTTGTCAAAATAATGTTGTTGCTTATTCTGTTTGCTAGTCAATTTGTCTTTTACACTTAGTTGAGTTGCTGGGGTAAGCAACCCAGGTGTGGTTGGGAGAGCAGTGCGCGTTCTGACATGTTCGGAATAAATTTCCATAGTTTACCATGCCCAAGAATTGCTGTACCCCTTTTTTGTCTTCAGGCTTGGGCATGTTTCGTACTGCCTCCACTTTTTGGGGGTCTGTACTGCCGTCCCATGACAAAAGGAAGCAACTCTGAATTTATCAAAATCGACTTTTTTCTTGATTTGGGGTATTTTTTGTATGCTCTACATGATGGTGAAAAAATTGAGGTCACATGTCCCCTAATTTCCGAAATATAGATATATCAAAAGGAAGCAACTCTAAAGATTTCCTCATAAAGCAATGACAAAAGGAAGCAACTCAATCAGCCAATCACCTATCAGCATGGAAGTGGCATGTGTGCATTGATCTCCCAATCAGCCAATCAGAGCACGCCTAAGTGCAGCTCACTTTTCTCCTTGAATGTCTGTCAACTACTGCATCAGAATTGATACAGAAAATGCTGAAATTCTCTGATCTGTTTGCACATCTGAAGGAAACGTTAGTGTATTTTGACTGAAGTATATATATACATTTAAAACCCATTTCATTTATCAATCAAAATGCTGACTGTGAATAAAAAATATAACGTTTTCTTTTTTTTTCACAGCACAAGTTCTGATGCTGTGTGTTTATTATTGTCCCACAGAAAATTATTAACTTGATGAAATGTTGTTTTACCTGGCTTTGCCAATGACTCACACACAAACACAAACACACACACACATGCACAACCATACACGTACACACACACATACAAACACACGCATGCAAACACACACACACACACACACAAATATACGCACACATACACACATACGCGCAAACAAACACACACACGCACAAACACACATACACACACACCCACAAGCAAACACACAGACACACCTACACACACACGCACTCACACGGCACAGCCACACACACACACACGCACATAACACACACGCGCACACACACACGTACGCACACACACACACACACACACACGTACGCACACACACACACACACACACACACACGTACGCACACACACACACACACGTACGCTCACACACACACGCATGCAAACACACACAAATATATGCACACAGACATACATACGTGCAAACATACCCACATATACACACGCATACACACACAAACACGCACATACAACACATACATGAGTAGATACACACTAACACATACACACACTGACACATACTCACATGCACTCACACACACGCATACATACACATATATTTGCACATAATATACACACAAACGTATATACACACATACACATGGATACACACACAAACACACACATGCACGTACTCACACAATACTGAATTCTTAGATTATCAAGAGTTGCTTCCTTTTGTCATTGGATGACGGGTGCAAATATTCAAGATATACTGTGACAAAAGGAAGTATGCTGCTTAATTTGCATAAAACAATGATTTTACAAATCAAAACATATCAACCCGAAATGCCTTCTCTGAGTACATTATAAAACATGTCATACCTGGGAATTAGGATTTTATGTTTGAGAGGTCAGAAAGAAAAACATATTTTCTTCATTTACTAAGAAACTCATTCCACAGAGTTGCTTCCTTTTGTCATGGGACGGCAGTGTACTCAGACCGTCTTTGGACACAATGTGACCCATGTATGTCACTTCGGTCTTGTGTATATGACATTTGTTTGGGTTGAGTCTGATATCATGGTCACTACATCTTTGCAAGACTTCCTGCAATCTGCGGTCATGGATTTCTTTGGAAGGACCATGAATCAAGATATCGTCAACCAAGACTTCAACCCCTTCTGGGCCATTCTTGGTCACGTGTGTGACCCAAAACATGACAAATTTTGAAATGGGATGCTTATATTTCAGTAAGTATGAGACTATAATGATTTTTACTTCATATGTGACTTGAATATGTTGTAGTCTTTCAAACTTAACACAAAAGATTTTATAAGGATTACGTAACTCAATGTCAGAGGTCAAATGGCATGGGTCACGTGTGTGACTTCCCACGGAGCGCTTTTTTCATAACTAAATTTCATTTGGAAAATTCTTTAAAATATGAATAGCTATAATGTTCATCTTATTACCAGAGAAGTACTATACATTTGTAAGTACAACAATAGCAATGAATGAGAATTATATCAAACCGTTGTTTTTTATAGTACTTAATTATGTGGCAACGTCTGGTCACGTGTGTGACATTTTGGGGTGGTCACGTGTGTGACATGTACAATATGAATGGAAAAATGGGAATTTTATAATATCGGGTTTAGAAAAGAATGAAAGGTTGAATTTTTACAAAGTTGGTATCAACCTGTACAGGAAAGTGAGAAGAATGAGCTTGCTAATTATCCTTTTGATATCTTGATTATTTTCTGAATTATGATTATTAGAAAAATATTGAAATATGTAAATGTATGCAAATGAGTAAAAAAGTTTCATTTTAAACTTCAAATCATGTATTTCATGAAACTTTACACATGGATCATTCCAAAAATGGAACAAAACTACAGAAAAATAAAACTTCAATTTTTCCGAAAAAGTTTCACTTTTCAAAGAATGGCCCTTCTATGTCACTGAACGTGTCAGTCATGATTATTTGAAAGATCTCGCTAGTCGAATGTATGTCAAATGGCAGCCGTGTGAACCGGTATCGACCGTACGGTGTATTGAAAGTCAACAACTTGGAGCTTTCATCATCGAGTGGTATCTGCCAAAAACCACAGTTCGCATCTAGCGTACTAAATAACTGCGCGCCTACCAGTTTGTCGGTTATATCTTCTATTGTCTTTATAGGATAGTGTGGTCGTTGAATGGCCTTATTCAAATCTCGAGGATCAAGGCAAATTCGAACCTTGTCCTTGCCCTTTTTTGCAACACCGACCATTGAGCCGACCCATGCTGTTGGCTCAGTTTGTTTTTTAATCACTCCCATATCTTTCATGCGCTTGAGCTCTGTTTTTACTTTCTGTCTGAGAGCAACAGAAATTTTAAGCGGGGGGTGAACAACAGGTCTGACATTCGTATCTACATCGAGATGTTGCGGTTCGCCAATGCAACCTATCCCATGAAAAATATCATGATATTGTGTCATTACATCACTCCCATCCAGTGTATCAACTTTCTTCACTACCCCTAAAGCAACGGCCGTTTGTAGACCAATAAGCAGAGGCACATCATGGTCGACAACTTCAAAATCAATCGTGTCAAACTTATTTTTGCGTTCACAAACCAGTGTGCATTTACCCAACGGTTTAATTGAGTGGCCAGTGTATGATACTAGCCTTGACTTCTGGAGATCACCCATATCTAGCTTTTTGTAAGCCTGTACAGAGAGTATGTTACATTGAGCACCCGTATCAATTTTGAATTTTTCTTGCCGTACAAAATCTCCTCTTTCCCCAAGTCTATCATGCCTGGTGGTTCTAGAAACAAAATTGAGTTGTACATACCACTCTAGATCTCCCTGTTCACGCCTGCTATGCACAGCATCAATGTAGAGGTCATCGTTGTCGCTGGCAGACTGGCCCTCGTCGTCTCCCTCGTCATCCTGGACGTCGTAGATGACCCGGCGGCTATCTTGCTGTGGACGAGTCCCTCGACGACCTTGCTGTGGATGAGCCCTGCGACGAGTGTATTGGCGGTCCTCCGAGGACCGCGACGTCGGAGACTGCGACGATTGAGATGACGATTGTGTCGACCGGCATATCTTGCTGAAATGGTTGACTTTCCCGCACGAGTGACACGTCATGCCGAAAGCAGGACATTGACGCTGCGGATGCACACCGCCACATTTGTTGCATCGTCGGGATGGGCCTGGAGTTACTACCACTGCGTGTATTTCTGCTGGTGGTTTTAGTTCAGCTAGCCGATTATCTGTCAGCTCTGCGGCCTTGCAAATGTTTATCGCCTTTGCCAGTGTCAGATTTTCTGTACGTAGCAATCGTGCACCACTCCGTCAGACGACACGCCGATGACGATCTTGTCTCTGATGAGAGAATCCTTCAGCTCACCAAAGTCGCATGTGCTTGCCCTCGTTCGTAGGTCAGTTACGAAGCGATCAATGGTTTCGCCTGGTTGTTGTGTGCGCAGTTGGAAGTTGTATCTCTCCACAGTCGTATTCTTCTTTGGCAGGAAATGATTGTCAAACTTCTGCAATAATACGTTTATGTCGTCCTTGTCCTCATCGTCCATATATACAAATGTCTCATAAACGTCTAGGGCATCACTACCAATCACATGGAGTAGTGTAGCACTTTGTATTTGTTTCCCAGGTCGAAAAAAAAGTTGAAAATTAGTTGCCAACTGATACCAGTTGATACCACCAGTTTGCCAACTGGTTTAAATATGGAAATTGGTACACTGGAATCAACTGGAATCAATTGGAATCGAGTAAGAATCCAGTAAGGCTTACCAGTAAGAAGATCAGTTAAAGTAGTTGGTTCCAACTGGTATTTTGAATTGGTTTTAACTGGTATTTCTATTGGTTTTAACTGGACTGCTGCATCTATCCATTTATCTTTACTGGGAACCGGGAATGTAAACTGCTACCGCTTG
>JBAMJV010007653.1:0-83197 GCA_037951105.1 Echinarachnius parma | reverse complement strand
TGCAACAGGCAATACTAGACGTATACAAGACGTTATTGATTATGGTGAATTAAATAAGTTAAATGGAAATTTAGTCTTTGTCGACTTTCATTAGGCTTTTGATACTTTAGAATGGAATTTTATTTAATGTTGTCTTCGTAAATATGGATTTCGAGATAACTTTTTAAAATGGGTAGATTTATTGTACACGAACATTTTTAATTCAGTTATATTAAATGGTTCGTTTACGGATAATATATTTCCGTCACGTGTGATAAGAGAGAGATGCCCACTTTCTGCACTATTATTTATTTTGGCTGTAGAAGTAATAGCAACAAAATAAAAAATGATAATAATATACATGGTATTGAAATAGGACAATTAAACAAAGAAATTGAAATATGTCAGTTACCAGATGATATGACTTAATTTATAAATTATATAAATTCGGCAAATATAGCATTACAGTTAAAGGTATAATGAAATCCCGGCTTTGATTCAGGTTTATAGCTTTAAATATGTGCCTATACTGATATACCACACTCTTTTTTTAAAAGAAATCCCTAAGTTGGGCAAAAAAGGTAAAATTTATGCAACTTGTTTGCATTTTTTCGCATCGGCGCTCCATGCTCCTAAACAAGTTATTTAAAGCGGAGCGAAAATGTGCACACGTGCCACCCGGGTCATGACATAAAAACAAGACCGCAACACGGATGAACGTGCATGGTTTAGAAGCAAAGCCTATGACTTGCTAGTAAAACTAACTCGTTTTTTATTGTAAATTGATGCTTAACTAAAAATGCCTAAGAAATTAATTGTAGCAGGATGCAGCAACACATCTTAGTGTATATCGTCCATGATATAAACTTAACCCTAAAAAGGCCGGGCTATTTTAGGTCTTCCTACGGCCGGGGGGCCATTATGCCTCCCCCCCCCCCCCCCCCCCCTCCCCTTAAGATCGCCGTGAAAATGTGCACGCATGATATGTGAAGTGTATAGATTACAACGGAAATGTTTAGAAAAATTCATTAATTTGCATATTTATGGTAATTTATGCAAAAAGGTATATAATTCATATTTTTACCCATAAATCATATATTCTTCATTATTAAACATTGGTTTTCACTACATATATTATTTAGAACATTTTGGAATAATAATAGGACAACAACATTTGGAAGAGCCAGGTTCTTCCATATGTTTTCTATTGTTTTTATAATTTCTTACGTATTTTTTGTTTTACTTATGTATTTTATTGTTGTTCTTGTTTATTACATTTTTTACTATAATTCAACTATTTTAACCGGGGAAAAAAAAACATATGAAATGTAAACAAAATAAAATAACCAATGATTACCTCTTTTCACGAAAACTGATATTTCCATATGTTTTGTACACAACTCACGAAATTGAGCGATTTTCGGGCTGACATGCATGGACAAAAGGTCACGTGACTTCGTAACGGTAGGTCCGATTTTCAAAATGTTTGTTTTGAAATATGCGCAAGACCCAAAAGAAAAAAATCACCGAGCTGCGCGTCACCTTATCGGAGCCCCCCCC
This sequence comes from Echinarachnius parma, assembly GCA_037951105.1. Taxonomy (NCBI): domain Eukaryota; kingdom Metazoa; phylum Echinodermata; class Echinoidea; order Clypeasteroida; family Echinarachniidae; genus Echinarachnius; species Echinarachnius parma. The sequence continues at coordinate 81,658 of JBAMJV010007653.1, read as the reverse complement.
CCCCCCCCCCCCCCCCACCCCCCCCCCCGGCCTTATTAGGGTTAACATATAAAGGTAAAATTATAATTTTGAAAACATTCATTTTGTCAAAAGTGGTTTATACAGCGCATGTTATTTTTGTGTCCGGTAGACTTTATACAAATAATTGATAAATTACTATTTGAATTTCTTTGGTGCAATTCTGTATCGAGAGTCAAAAATCAAATGTAATAAATGACATCCGAAGGGGGGCTGCATATGATAAATCTTTCGATGTATTTAAATAGCGTGAAATTTAAATGGTTTAGTAAATTTGTTCATGTTACAAAAGGAAAACGGAAATGGATATTTGTATATTGGTTACAAAACAATGATGGAGTTAACCCGTTGAGGACTGGTCCCAAAATATTTCGGGCTTGAGTCTATGGAGAATGCGTGTTATACCAAAATAAATTCGTCCTCAACGGGTAGTTTTCGATGTGATCATAAATTTATGTTGTCACTACAAATACAGCTACCATGGTTTTATTGTAATATATTATACACTTACTTTTTGTATAAACAAGAGTTTTATTTTAAAAATATACTTGCATTAATAGTAGTGAAGAAATTAGTAAAGAAATGTACTTTGATTAGAGCAGACAATTTGTATAAATGGAACATTAAGGAAGGTAATGAATGTCCCTTTTGTTCTGAACTTAGTTCATTGATTAACATGTTTTTTTTAATTGTATACACATAATTCCGTTTTGGAGATATCTAGAAAACGTTATAAAACAATGTTTGTACGATAATAGTTTTGTTATAAATCAAACAATTACTATTATAGGATATGATTTTAAGAAAATAACCTTAATGGGCCTATTATTAAATTATGAGTTGCTTTAAATATATAGATTAATTATTGCTTTAGAAAATGGAAGAAGAATTAAAGACAATTATTTCATTCATACTTTTCCTTTACTTATACAAAAAAGATACGAAAGTGAACAGAATAAACAAACACAACGATTGAATCGATTTATTAGTTACTTGTGAATTGTATACATCTTATACTTGTCCTGTTTGCGATTAAATATTAATTTGTGCATTTGTTTACAAATAAAGAAGACCCGATGTGGTTTAAAAAAAAGATTACTGTACATGAGCAGGGTTTAAGTGATCCATGTAAAGTGTCAGATATTGCACAAAATGACACTTGAGACTACAATCATATATCAATATCATTGTAAAATACAATTGAAAGATTTGTGAAAGATTAAAAAAGAAAACTACTACTGTTTACCTGGTGGAAAAACCGAATATTGAGTTCATATTTTATCACCGAATACTGATGGCCTGCCGTAGATTTGTCGCAGTAATAATCGTCCGTTTGACGATATCCGCACCCGTGTATACAGACGGTACAGAATTTGTGCGTGCTCGGCTCAATGCAGTCGGGTACATCGACTCGTAAAGGCCCAGTCCCATACTGACGATTTTCACGGCGACTCGCAACGACTCGCAACGATTTACTAGAACGAATCAACTCAATTTAGCCACGATTTAACAACGAATTGGGAAGAATTGTACGGCGACTCAAGACGAATATTCGTTCTTCGTCGTTGTTCGACGAGTCAGCTCGTCCTTCTTTTGTCTTTAACCATTGCGGTAGAAAAATCGTGGCAGAAAAAAAGTTGTGGTCCCATAGTGGCGATTTTTGCGGCGACTCGCAACGAATTATCATTCGTGGAGAAAATCGCTTGAGTCGTCGCGAGTCGTTGTAGTTCGTTGCGAGTCGTTGTAATTCGTTCTGCGAACCGTTGCGCATCGCGAAGAACGCCATGAATCGTGTTAGCACAACGAATGTTTTGGGACTGTTCAAAACTATCGCCATGTCGCGACGATTTCCTTTCATTCTTTTTATGGAACAATAGGGCAGTGCACCATATGAACAATCGGACTTGTTTGAGTCAGTTCCACGGGCGTAGATCTGTCATTGATACCTTTCAACAGGGGGATGATCTATTCATTCACCCCCCCCCCCCCCCCTCTCGTGATGAATAGGTATTACATAAGTCTCTACGCCCATGGTCAGTTAAAAACGAACAGCGGCGATCTTCACAACGAAGCGATACGACTCGCAACGAATTGCAACGATGTGGAACAACTTGACACGAATATGCAACGGTAAATACAATGATTTTTGGTGAAAATCGTCGTGGCGTGGCGATTGTTTTGAACAGTTGAAGACGGCGATTTTCACGATTTTCTTCACGATGCGCGACGGTTTTGGGGGAAGAACCGATACGATGTAACACGACGCAACACGACCTAAGCGATTTTCTCGACGAATGTCAAATCGTTGCGATTCGCCGTGAAAATCGTCAATATGGGACTGGGCCTTAACGGTTGCGCTGCCGAAGGTTTCAGCTGCTTCGCAGGCCAGAGTCCGTGATCAAGTGGCACGCCGCCGGCCGCGGCCGGGCTTGTTCAATTACGGCAATTCTACTTTTTACCAAAAGTGTTAGCTAACGCTTTTCAGATGATGATTTTCAATGATAATTATCTTCATACTGAAGGGACATTTGAACAAATCTAACCCTATGTTATTCTTCTCTTACCATAAGCTAAACAACACGGCAGAAGAGAAACGAGGAAGCTCCAAGTAATTTTTGTGGAGTTAGACACTTTACATGGATCACTTTAAACAAATTATTGTAACCTTAATAATGTTGGCATCATCGCACAAGAAATGTTACAATCTTTCTAATAATTCATATTTACTTTACAAAAATTGTCACAGAATTGATTAATCTGCTATCAAAAGTGATGAATTTTATACCCGTGATTTTGCCCTTGGTCAGCCCGCTGTGTGCAGGTGCGATAAATGACGCATCTAGTGGAGCGTGCGCATGGCAGCGCTCCCAAGCCCATCGGCTTTGTGTACTGTATGTGTTTGTGTAAATGCAACTCACACGCTAAGTATCTCATCACAATGTCTGATATTGAGGAGGAAGTACTAAAATGACATAGAAGATGATGCAAACAGCTCCACAAAATGTAGAGTCCAGTACTCAGTAGTATAGTGAAAGTGATGATGACGATGATGATGATGATGATGATGATGATGATGATGATGATGATGATGATGATGATTATGATGATCATGGGGATGTAGGAGAGATATCAGGAGGAGGGCGAGTCGGAAATACCATGAATTCATTCTTCAGTAAAGTCACTAAAAAGACTTTTCTACTACTAGTTCTATTTACGTGCGAATATTATACAGATATTGAATGTCTAGAGGGGCAATATATCATTTGAGATCCTCGAGGGAAGTTATATTTTTGTCGAGGGACATTATAATTTTCCGAAGCGCGTAGTATTCCGAGACAAACATTTAACTCCCCAAGGGAAATGAAATGTGATATAGTTCCGGAAGGAAAAAGTCAATATATGTTATATTATGATGACCTACGTATATAAACCCCTCAAAAAAGTTCGGAAACTCAAGTTGGATCGATCATATCTCTCATATTTTTTAATTAGCATATTCGAAATTGGTGTCACAATAAATATTCATGATTCAAATTGATATCATCGGAAAGCCCAACAACTCTTCTGTATGAAAATGTGAAATTTATAATGATTTTTTGTAAAGGGCGGCTACAGGGAGATGAATGTGGGGGAGCCTCAAAAGTGACCCATTTCAAAACGCTCTGATTTGTTGTCGGTGTCTTTTACCATTGTGTGGAGAATGTAATGCGACTTGAATGAGTTGGCCATGAATGAGAAGAATTCAATTGAAAACGCATGAATAGTGACTCAGTTGTGCCTTGAAATCAGAGCGTTTTGAAATGGGTCACTTTTGAGGCTCCCCCACATTCATCTCCCTGCAGCGGCCGCCCTTTACTAACATCATTATAAATTTTACATTTTCATACAGAAGAGTTGTTGGGCTTTCCGTTGATATCAATTTGAATCATGAATATTTTATTTGAAATGCTAAAAAATCCTCCCAAAAGCTCGAAAAAATGCAACGCTCTGATTTTGTGTCAACTCCATATCTTTTTGTTTGATTTCACAATCGACCCATCTCCATATTCAGGTTCGCTGCACACACCCCATTTGCATAATCTTTACGATTAATATGCCATCGTAATGTAGAGATCATTTCCATTCCATTAAAACGGTATCAAATTCCAATGATTTTGATGAATGGAAAGGGTGGCAGTATTCAATAGAAAGTTAACCTTTATACAAAAAAAAAATGGTCAGCACAGTCATGCACTCGTAAATTAAATGCATTGACCCATTTTGCGACATTTCACTTCCTGCCTCCTCCTATCCTCTGGGCTACTGCAATCGCCCCAATTACATAACCACTACACATAATGCACCGTTTGAAAGGTATATAATGAGGCTTTATTGTGACACCAATTTCGAATATGCTTATTAAAAAATAGGAGAGATATGATCCATCAAACTTGAGTTTCCGAACTTATTTTGAGGGGTTTAGATACAAATCAAGATAAATATAAATTTGGTGTTGAAATAAAATTATGGACATGGGAAAAAAAACAGACGTATTGTTATCGAAATGCTGCGCAAAATGCTCCTTTATTCGACCTTCCTTTCAAATTTACTTTCGGGTCGCGCAATCTCCGTAGAAAGCTTGACAACGCTGCGCGTGCCAGGATGCTTATACGCGCAAAATTGTTCATTGTCATACCCATTGTTACGTCATACCTCTGGATATAACGGCGTTATATTCAGAGGTATGACGTAATTTACGTCATGTTTGAAAATATAACGCTTCTCATCCTTGTAGCGATGGTAACATGACAACGCACATCAGTATCTATATAGGTCATATAATATCATTACATATGATCCGTAAATTGATCTGCACGACATCCTTACAAATGCAAAGGTATGCTCACGATTCTCCGTCATGTCGTATTATGTATACAACGAACTATACTAGTCACCAAGAATCACTCTGCGACCCGTTTAGGAAAATATCTCGGGAAAGTACACATCATTGAAGGATGATTAGACAAATCTGTTTGCATGATGAAATATTAAATAATATAATATTCTTAATACGCAATATTCAAATGAAATTACCTGATTTCGCGATAATTTCATCCCACATTCATCATCAGCCGGCGTAAGTCCGAGTCATGTAAAAGTTTGAATATAAACCCTTAAAAAAAGTTCCCCAATTTAAGTTTGAGCGTTCATCTCACTTATACTACTGTATTACCATACATGAATTTGGTATCATTGGAAAGCCTGTATTCCCCCTTCACAATCGTATGACATTTGCTATGAATATTTCATCATAGAATGTGCATTTCACCCGAATGTGGGGCAAAGTAAAACGTAAAATGTTGCAAAATGCATTGATATTGTCATATTGAATTAGTCAGTTAGACCCACAATACAACAACATACACAGACTTGATTGCACCACCTCAAAATCATGAAGGCACATTTCTTCCTCCCAAAAAGATGATAAAACGCCTTTGACATTCAATCATGACCGACTTAACATCATTCAGAACACTTTATTCACACAACAAAAGGAGGTTACACTGTTGACAATAGCAATGCATTTTGCAACATTTCACTTTTTAATTTGTCCGATATTCGGGCGTCATGCCCATTCCATGATAACATATTAATAGCAAATGTCATATCATTAGGAAGGGGAGAAGACAAGCATTCCAATGATACGACATTCATGTGCGGTAATACAGTAATATGAGAAATATGAACGCTCAAACTTGAATTGCGGAACTTTTTTGAGGTGTTTAGTACACAGTTGTATGCATCTCGCGCTGAATCTCGAGCTAGGCGATGGGCTCGAGGGTGCACCATCGATATACACCACTGGATACAGCGTGCTGTACACTGCCACATTCACGGCGCTGAAGCCGCCGCACAAAACCGGAAGTAGTTAAAAGTACACCTATCCATTGCGCATGTCGATATACGCGTGTATAGGAAATTAATGTAAATAGTGCGAGAAGATTAAAATTGTTATGTTCATACTCAAAACATAATTGCCAATTTAATTTGTAATTATCAAGGATGCCATTTTAAATATGATTGCATGAATAATGAATATCACTTTGAATATCAGGCTCATTCTGAGTAATTTTACACACAAATATGGTATCATTAATGCAATATTCTATGCCCAGTGCCAGTTTGCTTGTTATTTTGTTATCGTTTTATATAGGCCTACCCCCTTTTGTGTGTGTGTGTGGGGGGGGGGGGGGGGGGGGGGGGGGGTATTGGGACTAAATTATTACAATTAATCAGGGGAGAATTTAATATATTTATTTCGGGGGCTCCCTTTCTAATTTTATGGTCGTTTTCGGGGGCTATATACTTTTCCAACTTTCGGGGCTACTTTTATAATTTCTCTTTTTTCGGATTTTAGGGTCTACTATTTAGCTATAATAATTTAAGTGATCATCTGATTGGCATTTGATCACGATCCAAACAGAAAAAAAATAAATTTCGCCCCGCCTCCCCCATGTATTTTTCCCCCTGTAATTAATGTCGTAATAATAATGTTTTTCATATAGAAGGGAAGTAAATACTTGTATAATATGGTTGCTGTTGGCCCTCAATAATTGACAAGTAAAACTGAACATTGGGAAATTTGTGCTTATAATTTGTATACTAATTATTATTCTAAAATCACAATCAATCACCTTTATATATCTTCACATTCCTCATATCCTCCATTTTTATTCTCAGTATATCTATTTCACTCCTTTGACTTGGCAAAGCTGACTTAATTACCGAAGCGCACAAATTCAGATGACACACACACACACACGCGAGCACTGACAAGCAAACAAATACACACATAATGCAGCATAAACAGGTCCCATTGCAGAAAGAGATACATTCAATTGCAATTCAAGAATGTATGTCTTTCTGCAATGGGGTCCTGCATGGTCATACAAATAAAGAGGCAATTGGTAATGTCATAAAATATAATTACAACTGTTGTTGTTTTCTATTTCAGAGTCAATATGCACATGTTCATTTCATATATCATAATATATAGCATTTATATAGCACCATGTACGTATCTAGGTGCCCTATTCAAAGCACATAATTCCCCTTGGTCATCATGTACTGTTCAAACCCACAAATTATCTTGTGCACTATCTCAACTCCCAGGGGAGCATACTAGCCAAAGCTGCCTGATGATGTAGAGCAATACAGGCTAATGTAACACCCGACGAAGGAGAAATTTATGAATGAAAAAGACAAAAGAAAATGGGATTCCAAGTTTCAACCGGGATTCGAACCTGAGAACTCCAGATTGCTAGACAGGCACTCTTACCGACTGAGATATAGAAAACCGAAGTTTGGTGTTCGTCCCTGAAACCCCTTAGTTTTCATTGCTCGTATGGTCAGAACCTATTATAAACCTGACATAAACCCAAATAATAGAAATCAACTTAGGGAAATATGCGAGGGAACACCAAAACATATATAAAGAAACTGAAAGGGGGGGGGGGGCCTTTTGGGTCAAGGAAGGGGGGAACTTTGACCCAAACATAACGGTTTGGGGGGTTTGAACCCACCCTTTACCACTTGTAGCTGGTCTCGAGACCACATTTTTATCGGTCTTGACCTTAAAAATGTCGAAGGACACCATTCTCGGCCGACACCATTCTCGGCCTCAACAATTTTGAAGGAATCTGGTCTCATTAAAAATTGCGAATAATCCTGGAATAATCCTGGTCTCAGTCTTCAAATTTTTAAAGGTACTCAGCCTCGGCTTCGAAGATGTTCTACGGATACCCCCCCCACCCCCCCCCCCCCCCCCCCCCCTCCCCAGCTTGTACGACTATCAACAAATGGTCTCGGTCTCGGTCTTAGACTCAGAAATTTGCCCGACGAAATAACCCCCGCTCCCTTAAAAAAAAACACCTGGGTACCGATGCCACTGTGTCCATCTCATTCGTGTCTAAACCCTAACCCTAAAATCAGTTTAGAATAGACAGCTGATTCGTAGCTTTGGCCCCGTCAACTGCAGCTTAATGCGACACAAGCTGGCATGATGATCGTTGTGTTGTATGTCTACAGTACATGAACTCGAAGATCAACGGATGCGAGATCAATTTATGCTGCTGGCTTGAAGTCGAATCCCGCTGCTGCTGTATACAGCCTAGAATGCAATGATGGCCAGTGAGAAGTGGGCATCTGATCAGGAATCTAATTTAGAGAAAGAGAAAAAAGAGAAAAAAGTCTTTAGCTTGATATATATGCAAGGCAATGACAAGGTAAACTGAGCACTTTATATCTTAAATACTGGTTTTAAATTTGAGATCAAACAAATAATACCAAACTATATATACAGAACTCTTAATTTTCATTGGACCACAGTGTCTATTGAAAAATATGCTACAACTATTGTCCATGGATTATACTATCATTTGACATTATACATAATTCACATTCATAAATGATATAATTTCAATCGTGTGTTCTGGAATTTTACTTGCCCTAAGTCAAAGGCTTTATTGTGTGGTCACTAGCCCCACTTTGGCTTATTCAATTACGTGATTTTCTAAAGCATACATACAATAAAAAGTAATGATATTACACCGTGAAGCCAGTTTACCCGTTTTGAATATGCGTGACCGAATTCAGATATGCTATCCATACACAAATACAGTACTTATTAACACCAACTATTACTTTGCATTAAGATACAACATAATTGATTCGTGAGATATGATTAAGGGAAGATAGGAGAGTTCAAATCTTATTAAAAACCCACATTTATAAATGTATGCCACAAATGTGACAAAATCTGCGCGATTCGCCTCTAGAAGACTCTTTTCGGGCCCTTTCGAAAGTTTCGGGCAGAACTGCACAAAACCCAACACAATTAACAGTATATGGGGGCACATATAACACGAAAGAAAACAAGTGAATACATTGCGCAAATGATGCATTTTCTCAGACCTAATACATTTACTCACCACTAACGAGCTCTTCTATGATAATGAAATTTCCTTTATCATCAAGTGGAACTCAAGATGCCACAATAATGTGGTTTTTCCGTCGTTGAAAATGGTCAATATAACACGCAAGTGAATGGATGCACTTTTGTTTTTAGGGCACTTTTGGATATTGTTGACACGGTCGCTGGCTTCACGATGGGGGCGCTGTGGTCTATCCAGTGGTGTAGATCGGTGGGGTGCACGCGTAACGTCATTATCCTGTACTCAGTAATTTCCGTTTCAAGCCTAGTATATATGTTCTGATAAGGGTCTTGGATAAAAGGTTTTCTTATCGCATTTCAGTGATATTTCAATACTTAAGAGCAGATGATTTGTGTTCTGGTTGGTAAAGTACATGTATAATTTGTCTATTTTGTGATATTGCTTCGCTCAGGTACTTAAACAAGCGTTGAATGAACCAAACCTAAAATAAAGAATACCTGCTTAAAGGCAAATTAGACTATGTACTCCTTTGTCAGGATGTTCCAAAAGAGTTGATTTACTTCAACATATGTCGTTTTTTCAAACCAAACAAAATAAACAAGTACATTCTGAAGTTAATTTAGAATATATGTCTGGGGGACAAATAACTGCTTAACAATGGAATATTTTGGAGGCCGCCAACTAATTTGCAATTGAAACTTTTCCTTTGAAAGACAAATAGTAAGCAAGCCGAGACCAATAAGCAAACATTTTACTGAATTTATTTTTACACTTACCGGTACTCAATTCTGACGCACATAGTTATTGTGTTTCTCTAAATGAACTCCAAGAAACGGGTGACCTTCACTATTCCACAAACAATTCAAGGGCGTATTATTGCGGCCCCCATCCATCGGCCAACCCTTAAGCCCTCAGACTTTTGCGTCTTATGGCACGCATTAGAGGCGCGATTAAACAAATCATAAGCCTTTTCAACCGCATATAAAACACTGGGGCCGAAGTGATAAAAACACTTACATCATCTGCATATGCAGATATAGCACGATTTGCATATGTCCCAAGTATACATACATCATGATAAACCAAGTTCTGATTGCAATAGTATAGAATAGTCCTGCGAGGGGGCACTCAGTTTTTCATTACCTCACAAACAAATTGTGATGTGCAGCGCCCTCTCTACCAAAACTAAACTACCCCTTTAAACGAGGTAAGAGTGATCCACATTATCAAAATGCCTTCTTCTGATCTAAATAAATCAAGGCCAGTGGTATATTTTCAGTATTTGCATACAAAATGGCATCACGAATCAATTTAATATTGTCATAAATGGAGCGGCCAGGAACACAAAAAGGGTTTGAACCAATAACGTCGCTAATATATTGCGTTAGCCTGCCAGCAAGCACATTGGCAATACTTTTATAATCTGTATTTTAAAAAGAAACGGGGCGCAAACTAGATATATTGGCCAGTTTTCCTTTTTGAAGGGAGCAAGGTTATGGCTTCCCGTCTAAGAGAGCAAAGCAGAGCTCCAGACTCAAAGGATGATCTAAGAATAGAAACAAATCATCATGTAAAATTGGCTAAAAGACCAGAAAATTTGATGTAAGCCTAATCTAAACCAGTCGACTTATTTTTGCTGAAGTGATGTACTGCAATATCAAACTCCTCTTCCGAAAGAGGGTCTTCAAGATCCTCTATACATGGAGGGGTCATAAACATAATATTGTCATCTGAAAACAAACAAAATCAAATAAAGGGACTCTGTGTGTAAGTCATTTAGTATGTGGTTATTTTTTTTCAGTGTAATATTTGATATATCTGTCTTGTATAAATAATTTTTCTTAGAACACATTTTTCATTTTTTGGGTAATCCAAGGTTGACGTTTTTTTTTTTTTTTTTTTTTTTTTTTTTTTTTTTTTTTTCTAGGAGCGATTATATATGCATCAGAAAAGATCTTCATAAATGCTGTGTACTTAACATTCGGATCACCAATTAAAGTATACAAAGCGCGATCAAAATCAATATCATGAAAGAGGCATTAATTAATGATTTGTTAACAAGTGATACAATAGTTTAATTCTTCAATCTGTCAATCATATACCATTGTAATTGTAATATTCATATAGATCTTATTTCATATCTTCATAGAAAAAACGGTGTTTTCAAGGTAAGGAAATAAAAATTGTTTTGAAATATGTTTATAATTTGGGAGCCATTTGTACAGCTAAAATTCATGCAACGCTTTTAACCACATCGTTTTGTTCTCAAATCTTTTTAGGTCCTGACCGCATAGGAGTTATTGTTCACTCTATGGAGAGCTTAAACCCAGATACAAAGATGCCCTTCTTGATGTTATTCAAGAATTCACAACCAACCACTTTCAGATGTGCCAAATACATCATTCAGTGTGGAAACCTCGATGAAATCCCAGATGAGGATTTAACACATCTCGTCGTATTTATTTATGAAACTTTCAACCGCAGAAAAGCAAGAGTTGGAGAAACGCAATGTAAGTGAAATAGTAAATAAAAAGATTTATGTAGTATTATATAAGTGACGATACTAATTAATTTACTATACTAAATACATTATACCCTCTATTTGCATGCACTTCGAAAACCCCTAAAAGAGAACCAGCATACTTCACATTTCCTCTTTTTCAAGTTATAACACTTAAAGGATACCTTCACCCAAACATAGTCATCTTTAGTATTTCATTCCATCAACAAGTTCACAAAAATATGGTTCCAGAAAAAAATATACACGATTAGAAAACGCATCACCATTCTAAAGCATGCGTTAAGAAGTATGTATGTACGACACTAAGTGTGTCCAGAACAAACGAATCGCCCGGGATTCTATTCTCTCCAAAGGTACGCGTGAATAGCGTTGGCGTACTCAGGCCCCCCCCCCCTCCCCCCCCCCCCCCCAAAAAAAAAAACAAAAACAAAAACTCAAAATGGAAGTTGGCCAAATGTTCAATGAAGAAAAGGTGTGATGTCTATGTTAATTAGACTGGCTGTCATGGTTCAATGTTTGTTCAATGTTGTTCAATGTTTTATTTCTCATGTCACCCTGTCGTAAGGTATTGAAGAAAATCACATTTTGCACAATATAAGAGGAGGGCCAAAGTCGAAAAAATTGTAACTTTAGGTTGCCAGATCTCCACAACAATTTTAAATCGATTTTAATTGCAAGTATTTTTAATGAGACAACATAATTCAGAGGTCTACCTCAAAACAAATTGTTGCGAACACCTCCATAGCCAAGATGGCGTCCAAAAAAGCAGCCGTTTTTGTATTGCTATAGATAATTGGCGAGATCTCCCAAACGACACCTCATATCAACATTATTCTGCAGTCATATTAAAGACAATAACATTTCCTATAATATGATACCAAACACCGTGGAGTCCAGGATATGTAACACGGTCATTTTTAGCCCCAAACTCAAATTTTAGGCACTTTTTTCCCAAAAATATGAAATTATTGATTTACATAATTACGCATTAATCAATTATTGTATTAGCAGTTGAATTAATACTTTTCAGAAAACTGTCCCATTATATCAACAATACTCTCTGAAAATTTCAAGTGTGTACCGTATCTGAACAAAAAGTTATAGTTCTTGGAAGTCAGCATTTGATATCGACAAAACGGGTAGTTTTGCATGAATTATCATGCTATACAGGGTTTCTCAAAAATGTGTAATCTTAATTATAGGATTTGTATTTCAAAATGATTGCGTCAATCTCGGGACACCTTTAATTCCAGTTATGAACAAATAAAAAAATTATAAAAATTCTTGTAATATGATGAATATCCCACCATCATTATGTAGTCCGTGTAGATGTCGTGTCTGGTTTGTATTCGTTTAACTGCATTGATCATAAATCAAGCGCTAACAATGAACTTAATTCCACTCCACATGGAGCATTCCAGTCAGCTGCATACTGACGCGCATGCCATGCATATTGCGAATTCGAATTATACTGGGTGTGTCAATGATGTGTTTAAAACATTGTCAAGATCATGTTCATTTTCTTGAATAAGTGTCTAACTGAAGTACACAATATGCGGGACATACTGTAATATGTGCAGAGCGTATCTAGATTCGAACACCATCTTGATCGCAAGGTATGCACCCTTCATGCCCTTCATATCTTATTACATGTACCTGGAGACCATAAAGATCTATACAAATTGTCTGACTCAGTATTAAAACAAACTCAATTGCTAAACTAATATGTACAACACCGAAAAGCCTCAGCAAGCCGTATGTTTATTTTTTGTGCACTACACTGTACTCGTGTAACCAGCCGATTATGGACAAAAATATACCGAATCAACAAATATTTATCGGAAAAGATATCGCTAGTGATATTCGTTTGTCTCGCAATGTGGTCAACAAGGAATCTTAAGAGATCACGACGTTTCGTGCGCCGCTGCAACACTTCGTCAGTTGTGATACAAATGTAATGCAAGCAAGGGAATATATACCCCACGGGTAGCGCAGCGCGCTACGCCGTATGCGCGAGAAGGCTCCTAATTGGTCAATAACGGACAAGGCCTATTGGTCGGTGCGCACGGGCGCTCGACCAATCAGCGGACCGGTTGGCTGGCTCGCCTGCTCGGCGGGAACAATGGCGTGTTCAACCAATCAGCGGGCCGCTAGCTCGGGCTGGCCTATTTGGCGGAATCAATGGCGTGTCGGTGCCGGATGTTCGGGCAGATTCGTGGGCCGCTGGCTCGGCTGGCCTATTAGGCGGAATCAATGACGTGTCAGTGCGGGCTGTCAGTGCGTGTCAGTGCGGGCGTGTCAGTGCGGGCTGTTCGGGAATCAATGGCACTGACACGCCATTGATTCCGCCTAATAGGCCAGCCGAGCCAGCGGCCCACGAATCTGCCCAAACATCCGGCACCGACACGCCATTGATTCCGCCAAATAGGCCAGCCCGAGCTAGCGGCCCGCTGATTGGTTGAATACGCCATTGTTCCCGCCGAGCAGGCGAGCCAGCCAACCGGTCCGCTGATTGGTCGAGCGCCCGTGCGCACCGACCAATAGGCCTTGTCCGTTATTGACCAATTAGGAGCGTTCTCGCTCATACGGCGTAGCGCGCTGCGCTACCCGTGGGGTATATATTCCCTTGCTTGCATTACATTTGTATCACACCTGACGGGGATGCACAAATGACTTATAGGGGGAAAAAACAAAATTTTATATATATATATAATATAATAATTGTGAATAAAATAGGATGACATTAGGCCGTGCGCGGGTGCGTCCGTACTAATAATGTTCTAGAAGGTATACACTTTGTTGGTTAGTGTATAGTTAAGTTAAGTTATAAATATATATTTTAGTGCGCGGGGGTGCAAACATTATTTATAGATGAGATATAAATACAGGGAAACCCCGGATAACACACAGTTATAATCAGGCCAAAAAGATTCTCCTCGTTATAAACGGTACCTCGTTATAAGCGAGCTTGTTATAACGGGGTTTCCCTGTACATACATAGTAATAGTTGCTTATAGAGTAGTTTCTCGTCAGACCGAGCGCGGGTGCGTCCGGATTGATGATGCTACTCCAGAAGGCATTCAAACTCTGTAAATATGTAGTATAGATTATATATATAAGTGCGCGGGGGTGCACAGACACTTTATAAATGAGATATAGACACATAAATATAATAGTTGTTTATAGAGTATATTCTCGTCAGACCGAGCGTGGGTGCGTCCGGATTGATGATGCTACTCCAGAAGGCATTTAATTTTTGTAAATATGTAGTATGGATATATATATATATAAATATATAAGTGCGCGGGGGTGCACAGACACTTTATAGATGAGATATAGATACATAAATAACATAATAGTTGTTAATAGAGTAGATTCTCGTCAGACCGAGCGCGGGTGCGTCCGGATTGATGATACTACACTAGAAGAAATATAATCTCTGTAAACTTGTAGTATAGATATAAATACACATGCCAGTGCGCGGGGGTGCACATATGTTTTATAGACAAGATTTCGATATACATATGAATTTGTTTCGGTGAAATGCGCGGGGGCGCATACACAGATACACACAAATACATACTATATATAATAAAATAAAATATTGTCCTCAGATCGGACGCGGGTGCGTACATTCTGTCGATGATAGTGGTCATAATAGATATATTATATTATAAAAGATATATAAATTTATATATGCATTATAATAAAATTAAAAAAATGATAGCTCCTTTGGCTATTATATATGTTTGTATGCGTTTATCGGTGTGAGCGCGGGTGCGCACATATTGATAACCGCAGGTGGGAATGATTATAAAGATTAATACTTAAATTATTATTTTTTACAAGGAGACAGGGAGTGCGGCCTCGTTTGGCATCCACGGACGCAACCACCTTTCCCCCATCACGATGGGGGTTTTTCGTGGCCTCCGCGAACTAGTGCATTCGCACTAGTCAGGTGCCAAACGCCTTGCCCATTGTATATGTTTGGCCTTCGGCCAATTATATAGACATGGCGTAAATAGTCAATTTTGACTGAGTCGCCATCTAAAATAAAAACTAACTAACTCACACCTGACGAAGTGTTGCAGCGGCGCACGAAACGTCGTGATCTCTTAAGATTCCTTGTTGACCACATTGCGAGACAAACGAATATCACTAGCGATATCTTTTCCGATACCATATCCGCAATGAATAATATATTCACAACAAATATTTATTTTAAAAACATACAAATAGCAAATAAAGGGTGTTATTTCACATGTGATTTGTTTTCCTCCATTTTCACGCGAAAATTAGTGTGTATAATGCGGCTTGTAGTAGCCAGATATATGATTTATTGTATTTCTATTGTTGTTGTTAATATGGTTACAAATGTACACGGTGGTACACAAAGTTATTCTACGATAAACCTAATAGCCTATTCAAAGTTTTCATCGAACCCTGAAAAAGTATAGCTAACTGTGGTGTTCCGAATAATAATCATGTTATAAACATAATTATCCAGATATGATCGATCCAACTGTAAA
This sequence comes from Echinarachnius parma, assembly GCA_037951105.1. Classification (NCBI taxonomy): domain Eukaryota; kingdom Metazoa; phylum Echinodermata; class Echinoidea; order Clypeasteroida; family Echinarachniidae; genus Echinarachnius; species Echinarachnius parma. Next base: position 65,657 of record JBAMJV010007653.1, on the reverse strand, counting down.
GGATGAGCGCCTCCCATTCGAATATTGCACTAAATAGTGCACTTTGCATGATGGATTTATTATTGCAGTGAAATTTCCGATACTCTATTTTCGTGTATTGCAAACCGATGGCGGCATATTTATGACATAAAAGAAGAAAACTGAAGGTTTTGCTAAAAAAAGGGTATAAACAATATGTCATTATTTAGGAGCATTTCTTGAATAAAGTCCGTAAACAAGAATTACATTTATTGGGGCACCCTGTATAGTGTTCGAAATCGTACACATTTGCTGTATTTGTCGATATCAAATGCTGACTTCCAGTTATTATAACTTTTTGTTCAGATACGGTAAACACTTGAAATTTTTACAAAGTATTGCTGATATAACTGGACAGTTTCCTGAAAAGTATTAATTCAACTCCCAGTGCAATTATTGATATATGCTGAATTATGTAAATCAATAATTTCATATTTTTGGGAAAAAAGGCCTACAATTTGTGTTTGGTGCTTACAATGACCGTGTTACAGATCCTGAAACCTATTGTGTTTGGTATCAGATTATAGGAAATGTTATTGTCTTTAATATGACTGCAAAATCATGCTTATGTTAGGTGTTGTTTGGGAAATCTCGCCAATTGTCTATAGCAAGTCAAAACGGCTTCTTTGGACGCCATCTTGGATTTGGAGGTGTTCGCAACAAATTTTTTGAGGTAGACCTCTGAATTTATTTGTCTCATTAAACATACTTGCAAATACAATTGGTTTAAACTTGTTTTGGAGATATGGCTATCTAAGTCCTTAAGGAAGCCACTTTTTCGATGTTGGCCCTCCCCTTAACCCTATTAAGGCCGGGCTATTTGAGGTCTTCAGCAGGCCGGGGGGGGGGGGGGCCATTATGGCCCCCCCTAAGATCTCGGCCGCGGAGCGGCCGATCGCCGTAAAAATTTGCACGCGTGATAAGTGAAGTGTATAGAATACAATGGTAATTTTTAAAAAATTTGAAAAATTCATTAATTTGCATATCTATGGTAATTTATGCAAATAAGTCATGAAATTCATATTGTTACCCATAAATCATATATTCTTCATAATTAAACTCTGGTTTTCACTACATATATTCTTTAGAGCATTTGGAATGATACTACAACAAAAAAAATTGGAAGAGCCCGGTTCTTCCTTTTGTTTTCTATTGTTTTATTAATTTCTTATGTATTTCTTTGTTTTTTTAACTTATGTATTTTATTGTTTTTGTTGTTTATTTTATTTCTAACTATAATTTAACTGTTTTGAACCCCAAAACCAACATATAAAATGTAAACAACACCAAATATCTAATAATACACCTCATTTTATGAAAATTGATATTTCCATATGTTTTGTACACAAATCACGAAATTTAGCGATTTTCGGGCTGACATGCATAGACAAAAGGTCACGTGACTTTGTAACGGAGGGTCCGATTTTCGAAATTTTTGTTTTAAAACGTGCGCAAGACCCGAAAAAAAAAAGTCACCAAGCAGCGGCGCGTCATCTTGCAGCGTTTTGGAGCAATAAAAAAAATTCCGGAGGGGGGGGGCCATTATGGCCCCCCCCCCCGGCCTTATTAGGGTTAATATACCAAATATATACATATCTATTACACATATTCAAAACATATATCACAACATTGATAAACAATATAAGAAAACTTAAATGTAACATAAAACAAACAGGAAGTAAGTTAATTGCGAATTTAAAATCGATCAAAAATATTAACTTTCGAAGATGTGAAGAACATTGAGATGATAAACTCGGTCTTGTCAAATTTAATTTCCCTATATCTTTACTAAAATATGATATTACATTAGGAGTGAAACCGCTATGCAATGATGACCAAATAAATGAACAGTGATACCAACAAGTTAGCATGAGACTATTAATGATAATCTAAAGTAAGTTTGTAAAAATGTACTATTCCAGAATCAATATAGTACTTACTTTCATGATTATGGAGACTAAATAATGATTATAATATGATGTGAAGACGGTATTTAGCAAACAAAAAACAAAAATAAAACGCAATCGCGACGTAAATAATAATAATAAACAAGTAAAATAAAGAAAACAATGTCAATCGCAAGCTATGAGTTTACCAATGAAATGTTACTATCGAAAAAATGCACAACAGATATTAAACTATCAATGCAGTAGAGAAAAAAAAAAAAAAGAGCAACAAATATTTACATACAACAGTACAACAAACGTACTTGTTTAGATGATGCAGTAGAAGTGTGCATCAACATATAAATGACTGTACTTTCCAAGTTAAACCCAGGGGGCATTTGTTTAGGTTTTCAGCTTTTGCCTGTTGTAAAAGGTTGGCCACCAGAAATGACTTAAATCACAACCTAGGTGGACAACCTCGCGAAATAGCTACTGGAAGTCCACAGGATGAGTTTCAAGAAAACCACACCTTATGCACTAACAAGTGTGTTTTAGCATTATGGTTCATGAATACCCAGTCACACATCTTGCAAAATTACACCACAATGCACTGCTTATTACAGATTGTTTTTTCATTAAGGTCTTGACTAACGTCCTGCGCATCGTTTGATACCAAATTTGAGCATATTGCATTTTTGGTTACTGTGTCTCACGTCGTTACATCGTGATGCGTCACACATGGACGTGGAATTTCGAATACATGTGGACTTCCAGCAGCTAGTACAACTAGGTTGTGTTTCTAGAACGGTCATATGAGACATTAATGTGAGCCAATCTTTAACATGAGCCAACTTTCACGATATATCTCCTTTAGACCTAAAATGACACTTGCCCTCAAACGTGTCATGTAAGCCTACAGACACACTACAGACACACCAAACTGGGTCGGTAGACCTCGAATTTAATTATGTTTGGAGTCCATTGATGAAAGGCTAGTCTTTTGAACACCCCTTCCCTCCTCCCGGGTACCTCATTCACGGGATAAGCTTAATATTGTAATTTTGTGGATATACCGTATGTTGTATCATATGATATAGTAATTTAACCACATCTAAACAAATTATAACATTAAGAACTCATGTATTTCATTGTTCTTAATGCTTATGTGTTTTATTGTTTATTAATGTACATACTTAGTTTAATTATAAAATACTCTTAATAGCTATCTAAAATGCGAATTACATGTTTAAAGATCAACATATAGCCTATTTTTCATTTTTAAGAATTTAGTTGCCTTTTGTACATACGCGCTGTATACGAATTTCATGTCCGTATGTGTTTTATTGTTTATTAATGTACATACTTAGTTTAATTATAAAATACTCTTAATAGCTATCTAAAATGCGAATTACATGTTTAAAGATCAACATATAGCCTATTTTTCATTTTTAAGAATTTAGTTGCCTTTTGTACATACGCGCTGTATACGAATTTCATGTCCGTATGTGATGTATCACGTTATAACGACGTGTGACACAGTAACCAAATATGCAATATGCTCAAATTTCGTATCAAACGATGCGCAGGACTTTGGGAAATTCCTCCATGAAACAATAATCTGGAATCAGCAGTGCATTGTGGTGTAATTGTGCAAGATGTGTGACTGTGTATTCATGACCCCTAAGGCTAAAACACACTATTTAGTGCATTAAAGGTGTGCTTTTCTTGAAACTCATCCTGTGAACTTCCAGTAGCTAGTTCGCGAGGTTGTCCACCTAGGTTGTGATCCTAGAGGGTCCTACCAGCCATTTCCGGTGACCAACCTTTTACAACAGACAAAAGCTGCTAAACCCCCTTTGCCCCCTGGGTATTACCACAATTCGTCAATTTGAAAGATAATCATACTGAATATAAATCAGCGTTGTGGCTGCAGACTGTAACTATTTCTTGTAGAGTGTCATTATTATACAACACAATTTTGATACATTTGCTAATTCCCTATGAGTAACACTATTAAATAACTGGCACATTTTTATTACATTCGGTCTCACTCTATAGTATGACTTTAGAAATGTCTTTCTCTCATTTTCTAGTACTGGACATTCAAAGAGATAATGACATTCATCCCCTAATTTATTTTTGTTACAAAGCTCGCATATGCGGTCCTTTCTTGCGATTCCATTATATCTTCCAGTTACTACAGGTAATCTGTGATAACCACATCGGAGCTTTGCGAAAGCAATTCTTAATGAGGGCGGCATTAATATCAAATATGGTCCAATAATTACCTTACTAACGTAGTTACATGAAAATTCACCCAAAATGTTTAATTTGTCTAATTATGAAATGATACGTAAAGACCGCAAGAATGGTAGAGGAGGAGGTGTTTCCATGTATATAAATCATATATTTACATTTAAAATTCGGACTGACATATAAATTGAAGGTTCTGAAAGTTTATTTATAGAAGTTAGTATGAGTAAAAATAAACATGTGATAATAGAAACCATTTATAGACCACCAACTAGCGATGTAGATACGTTTATAAATAAAATAGATTCTGTTTTAAATAAGTTATCGCATGAAAATAAACACATATACAGTGTAACCAAAATTATTTGGGCACCCTTAAAAATATATAAGAAAAACAAGTAAAGCAAAATAGTCATTCAAACAAGACTTTATTCACAGACTGAATCATAAAGATGACAAACTTCCAATTGAGGAAATATGAAAATTTCATATTCCAATGGCCTATTGTTCCTAAAATGGGAAATTTTGGGGGAGAAGGAATGATAGGTCCCATGAAGGTGGTTATTGGTCAAGACAACAAGTAACGGGATTCGGTTTGAAGTTTCCCACCAACAGCCCCTTACACCACTACAAAGTGGTTACTTGCTAGTAGTTGATGGTTATTATACGATATAGAACCCCGTGGAAATTTTGAATATTTGTTGTTATATGGAAAATCGAGAAAAGTTTAGCGGGGGTAGACCAATATAAATAGTTGTTGTACAGGAAGTAGCGTAATATTTGCATATGAAGTTGGGTATAAAGTGCTCGATTTGATGTGAGCCATAAGATATACGTTTGGGAAGATCAATTTGGTAATATGCGACATCCAAATGCAGAGTCATGGTTGCCCAATGGTCGGGAGTCGCAGAGAAATTTTCATCGTCACCTTTTCCCCTCAACGGGGTTTCGCCCCTGTTTGGATGTCGGTCACCTTGGGCTGCCCCCCACATTGGGGGTGAGATTAAAGAAGACGCATTTGATACCCATGATCGAAGTCCAGGTGAATTATAAGCGGGAATATGCATTCGTGGACCGCCCTGATAGGCTAATTAATTAGTCAATATTATTATTATGGATAAAAGATAATCGATGCGTCTTGAGATTGAGCCGGGAGTAAGTCATTTATTGATTTGGGATGAGAGCGAGACAGGTGGATTAGATACCGTGAGGATGGAAGTTTGATTTGTACCTCCCTGTTATTTCGAAAGAGTGATATATCCAGTCAGTAAATTCGATTGAGAGCGGAAATAGGGATGGTTTGAGTTTGGAGAGCCCTCGCGAAGGCCATATGATACATAACCACTGGCTGGGGTTAATATATGGTATTAATTAATTAATTGATGGATGATAATTTAGTGACCCGTTCTCGAGTAGAGCTGACTACTCGTGGCATCTCAAGATTATGATATTTGTGGAAACATCGGGTATTATGTTTTACCCTGAATTGTAATGTTCGTATTAATTGTTATAACTGGCACGCTGTGATGCTAGGTATACGTAGTAGACTTATTGTTGTGTGATTTACAAATAAACCACCATAAACGCAATATTCGGGGTCGGACTTTATTTATTTGTATGGTTTAGGAAGCACATAGTAATAATGCGCGGGCGCGAACTTCACAATTATCACCAAAGACTGTATAATTACAAGACAGATCACTGGCGGTCGCGAAAGCCAGACTTAGAAACATAGGGAATTTATTATATCACTGTATTTGGGTCATTTTTATTAATAAAACAACATTTTAAAAATATATTCGATACCTTTTTTGGAACAGATGTCCCCTTCTTTCGTACGAATTTTAAAAGAAAATAAGGATCAAACTGTACTTACAAATACTCGGCAAATTCAGGCTAGCATGAATATTGAACAACAGCTTAGTGTCGACCTCACTAACCTTTGGGACTTTGTCTTTATGTAGAATTAATATTATCCTCATGATAAGAAAAATATTTTTAAAATATAGTCGATAAATATTTTACAATTGAAATCAAAGCTGTGAGAAACATATTTTTCAAATTTAAAGATTTTTACCGTGTAGAGAAAAATGGCAATGGCTACTCGCGTATTATAATGTTACGCGGCTTGTCATTCAAAAGCGCCGCGGCTTTCATGGGCTTACCTGATAATCGTACTTTGGGTTGATAGCCCGATTTACGGGCACCAAAAAGCTGAAACTGAATGCTTCAGTTTTTACAAAAGACAAGACCGAATCTCTATTGAGCACGAAATCCGGGTGATTTTTTCCATTTTTTGTTCACGCCGGGAAGGTCAAATCAATTCTGTGGCGTGTTCCCCAGACTCTTCCGAAGAAAAGATGATGACTTTCTATTCAGCTATCTTAATTCCTAAAGACGCAGCGGCCGGGCGGGATTATCAGGTAAGCCCACGAAAGCCGCGGCGCTTTTGAATGACAAGACGCCTTAATGCGCGCTTAGTCCGCGCACTGTATTGTACGCGTACCCAAGTGCGCAAAACAAATTTCACGCGCGATATATACATTTGAGGTCTGCGTAACATCAGTGATCGCTGCTCACGAGGCCTCGGCTGGCAGCCATCACTGCTGTTGTGCAGACCTCTCTTGTTGGCGGCTATTTATTATGGGTGGTGGGATTATTTTTAGCATGCGATCGAGGGTCATAGATCATAGAATACAAAATACCCAGCATTCCATGTTAGCCAGTCCATGAAGTTTCCCTAACCGGCCATGTTTGCTGCGTGTTAAGGCTATTGGAAAATTAGCGCGCAGTGCGTAGATTCTCTTCTAGTTTTGTATATACTACTTCTATGCGTATACCTCTGTTATGACGTCACAATGAAAAACAATATTTTGCTCCTAGTAGAGAAATCCCCTGTTTCTTGACTGTGCGCAATTAACTAAATTAAATCGCGTAATTGTTAGTACTGCGCCTAACTAAAATAATAGAGATGAATTAAAATACTTAGCGTCTTTGGTATTATGAAGCGCAATTTTGCTGAGAAGTGCGTGTTCAAATGCCATGGCAACTGCAACACAAATGAGTGCGCATTTGCGGAGATTGTCGAAACGGGTTGGTTTGTTTATTCATACTTCTATGGATTATTCGCTTCCCAAAATAATTATGGATGCGCCTTCGTAGTTTAGCTGTCCTAGGCAGGGTCGTTCGAGGTCATTGCACTACTTCGATATGTTCGCGTTGATATTCATAAGAAAATGTGATCGTTGAGTAAATTGAAAGTTGAAATAAATGTGATAATTAAATAAAGATGAGTAAACTTGTGTCATTGTGGGGTCCCACAATAATGCCAACTAGCATGTAACAAATGACATACAACTTATATCATCCCGAAATTTACAAAAGAGACTTTTAAATAGTTGGTGATGATATGTTTATTTAATATCTATTTAAACAAAACGCCCCATGCACAATGATCCTTACTCATAAAGCAACTGCACCTGTGTCATACATGCGTGTGAGTTGTATATCGGGTATGGTAGGCAGCGTGAAACTTCAAATTAACAGTCGTAATTTCCCATGGTCGTATATGGATGAACACATACACAGTTACAATTACCAATGTGTCAGGCCTTCCATAAACCATAATATTTACGCAAAATCCATTTATTTCAATTTCTATTTAAAGGGACAGTTTTATTATATTGAAACTAATTATTTAGAGGTATAACTGTTATATTATACCAACAAATCATAATTATAATTCAATAGTGCTAACAAAATAAAATAAATGAATACAAAATTCAATGCCATTACTATTTTCTTTCAAAAATAACCATTAAAGGGAACATTGAGCAATTGGTATAGAGGGCATTTCACAACATACCCTTTCATAACACAATAAAAACCTGACTATCAAAATTAAAAAGAACACACAATCTTAATAACAAAATAAACTCCATTTAATCGAAATCGGCTAAGAAACGGCCGAAATATCCATACAAATATTGTTTTATTCAATGCGTTATGCTCCAATACGCTCAACTACGTCCTCTACCGTAAATGTGACCGGCCCTTGAGGAAGACGTAATGTGATTTGTTGACCGATTAAAAAATAATAATTATGTTTGACGTTTAAACAGATTATTGCAAGTTTGTCAGTTTCCCAGTTTACACAAAATCCACCCCAAATACAGTACAAACGACACTTGTCGTTCTCACAACATAATGATTAATGTTGGTACTCATGACCACTTCAAAATCATTCCATCCTCCATGGTAAAAATAATACGCATTTGCTACTATGCATGATTGTCTCAACATCATTCAACATATCAAATTATCCCAATGACATGATAAATCATAATTATTGACAATATCAGTGCATTTTGCTAGATTTTACTTTTGACTTTGCCCGTTATTCGGTTATAAGCCTTCTAATTGTTAACAAATAAATGTTTAACAAAGTCACGCAACTAAATTTAGCTAACCGTTGGTAGCTTTCTGAGCGCATCCGTGCTCCTTCATCAGCCTACTGACTGCTTTCGGTTACGATTGGCTCTGGAGCAGTCAAGCTTTCTAATGATACCAAATGTATTAACACAGATAAAGTAATATGATACGAATGTTATGAACGCTCAAACCTAAATTGTAGAGTAGAGAGTAGAGACGAGACAAAAGCATGTTATTATACGAAAGTTCTTCAGATTGTCTGGATAAAGACGTGGCTCTTTTAGTGCAAGTGTTTCCAATGTTGACATAATGATAAAGGAAAAATGAGCAGCTCTAGAAACTAATTTGTTGGTTTATGTCCGATTGGTTGACACCCAATGGGTGGTGTTTGACTAAATGTATTATACCACTCACCTTTACAAATCATGTAATTAACTTGGCATTGGTTTGAACAGTACGTATTGTATTAAATTTGCCATGCGATTAGCATGAAATTTAAGTACACATTAAACAAAAGAAGTCCCTTATTCCTGTATTCAAAGGAAATGAAGGTCTAGCCGAGTTTGGATAATAAGGGCTACCATAAATCATAAATGTACTGTGTAAGAGCCATAATATCAGTCTAAGCAGATCTGAAAAGAAACAAACCATGACGTAACATTTAGCCCTATAATTATACATCTAAATAATTGTTTATCAGCTGTTCAGAAAAGTCCTAAACTCACCCTGTTCACCAATAAATGCATGTATTCAGCGAGAATGCAAAGTGATATTAGCTAAAGCATTGCAATGACTGTGCATACATTTATAAATACCTACAAAATATTTATTGTGGAAAAGAACATTGAAAATTGTTGATTTAGAACAAGAACTAGAAGAAGATGGATACACGAAATTTATTAGATTAACAAAAAGTAACTAAGCCCTGTTGTGAAAAAAGTGTCTACATATTTAGTAGGGGAGGAACGGGGGGGTCCCATGCACCCAAAAGATATATTTTTTTAACATACATTTTTGTAAACCTGAATGTGTCTAGTTAAAGAATTTTGATGTTACCAAGACCAAATCGTGTCCCATGGGTGTGTTTGGCGGCCATCTTGGACACCATGTTGGATTTCAATGGAAAAAAGTGTAACTTACCTAAATGTTGAATAACGGGACATAAAAAGAAAATTGAACATGTATTTAGGGATGGTTGGCAACGATGGATTACTTAAAGATAATATATCAGTAATTAAACTAATTTGATAAGGTAATTTGGCGATCATCGTGGTGGCCATCTTGGATTTTGACAAAAAAAGACGATTTTCAAATATATCTTTTGGAATATACCTACTAAAAAGACCAATAAACATGACTGTTCATGAAATGCATCATGGAATATTGTATCAATATATTCTTGTTCATAATTCAATCATATTAATTCAAACAGGGGGTCTTGGCCGCCATTTTGTGCCACTCTTGGCCACTATGTTGGATTTCATTGAAATACATATAAATTGCTTATGTCTGATGTAGGGTCATATAAAGACATATTAACCTATTTTATATGTGTGAAATGGTAAGGAGGGATTAGTTTCAAGTATAATTATAATGATTCAACTAATTTGAATGCATACTTTGGCAGCCATCTTGGATTTTGGAGAAAACAAAATATTTTCATATATCTTGTAAGATAAATGAAATAAACAGAAAATAAAAAACAAATAAACATGGTTTTTGATAATTTCGCAACTAGGGATGATTACAAAATATAATTTAAGTTATTTGCATGCCTGCCATCTTGGCAGCCATCTTGGATTTTAATGAAAAAATCTATATGTACGGGAAATAAATTATCTTTCTAAATAAGTACCGTAAATTCAAGTCAAACAATCACATTTTCTGTATGATAGTTTATTGATGTATGATCTCACAATATGCAACCCCACATATGGGTTTTGGTAGGCACTTTGGCGGCCATCTTTGACATTTACCGATCTCCAATCATCTGCTTTAGCAGAGCATTGGCAGAATTTTGCATTGCCTTGAAATACATCGGACATGTGAATTGGTTGAAGGTGGGCTGAGTGAAGTCAGATCCCTCTGGAAGTTTGGAACCGACCATAAATGTATACTGGGCCAAGAGCCCAGAGTATATCCACATTCATTTAAAGCTTTACCTTCAGCGAAAGTGCCATACTTCTCTTGTACGAAGGAGGTGTCCAATAGCGGCTGGTGGCATCACAGTTGGGTTTCACCACCTGTAGCATGCTCCCACTTGTGCTGTTTACTTCATTTTGTTTCATGCAAGGTTGTCATTATGTTGCTATTTGTAATTTGTCATTATTTTATCCTCATGGATAATGACTTCCAGGGAGTCATCTAATCCATGCCAGGATTCAAAACGTACATGTACGTATAACCCCTGTATCACAAATGCATACGCACTGACCCGCACCAAGCCAACAAGGTGTGCAAGAGCCTGGGATAATTGTGTAGATGACACTCCTAAGCCACCTCAGCAAGAGAAGAAAAATTGAATCCACAAGGTCGCTGATGTAATACCTTATCAACGCGTAAGGTGAGGACCTGTTCGCATCTGTTTGAATGTCAATGATTGCACATTACTGATCCGCGACCATGATGCAGAAACACCTCTCATGGGGCCGTACCGGACTGGCAGTGACTCCATCACCACCTGCCACACCAATGGCCTTAACCATGTTAACAATCCATTGTAAAAAGATATCTAAAAAGCACATGTTATGAAACATCACATGATTTCTAACTCCTAGCCCGTCCTATCAATGGAGACGGTCTAAATGACAATGACTCATTGATACTGACGCGAGACTCAAAAGAGGAGCACAGGCTGAAACGTACACAAAAATGACAAAAAGTACACACTCATAACCCTGGAATCAAGTTAGAAGAAGACACTGTGAAGCCATCTGTGAATAAAATCCTGATTCTACATTGGCGGTTATCGTGAGATGAGAGGTAACCTGCAACTGTATATTCGCATCATCAGATCATGCGGAGTTTGTTTCCAGTATCAAGAAGAAGAAAAAGAAGAGGTGTAAGACAGACCGTTCGACTGATCATGCTGGCAGTGGCCATGAGTGGCCAAGACTGCCGCTATTCCACACGGGCCCTCTTTTCAATCAAATGGTTTTACAATGGCCACAAGGATTCATTAAGATGAAATCAGGTTCAATGAGACCTGAGTTACAGATGTTGAACTAAAAGACCACCATTATTGATTCGGAACATGAAACATACACAAAACAAGGGAAAATATGCCAGAAATCTAGATCAAATTCCAATCTATCGCGGCCCTAGCAGCACTCTACATCGAAAAACGGAACTTAGGTTGTTACGTTCCATCATGGGTCCGTCCCTGGCCCTATCAAATTCACCATTCACACTTAACCTAGGGACATTGCAAAGCATCACGACGGGGGTTATCATCTCTACGTAGACGATACTCCACTATAAGTTGCCTTCAAGCCATGGCGTGTCAGACCTTGCTGCATGCCAGAAGATCTAGGACTGTTTGACTGCGATGCAGATGTGGATGTCGGATGGACAGTGATTTCCTGAAACTGAACCAAAATAAAACATACATTCAACTTTCCTAAAATACATTCAAGACATGTTGATTGAAGAACACTAGATAACTGTCAGTCTTCCGCCCCTTGCATGTGATCCCGTAGTTGTGTTTCATGTGCCGAATCAATCATAGTTGGAGTCTTTTGGTTCAACATATGTCACTGAGGTCTCATTGAACCTGATATTATCTTAATGCATCCAATTCTAGACCATTTGCTTGAAGAGAGCTAGGCTTGTCCAAAAGATCGTTAATCTTGGTCACTCATGGCCACTGTCTGCATGATCAGTCGACCAGTCCGTCTTGGACCTCTCATCTTTTAGGGTCGTTCCAATGGTCTGATAGGTCACAATAACCGCCCACGTAAAAGCAGGATCTTGTTCCCAGATGGCTCCGCATTGATTTCTTCTAACTTTCTTCCAGGGATAGGAGTGTGTTCTTTTTGTCACATTTGTGTAGGATTCAGCCTTGAATTTTACCAGACGTTGATGCCGTCCTGGATGTACTGGATGTACCTGGATGTCTCTCGACAGTGAATTGTTAGTGTCTTGGACGATGAATATCACTAATGATGCTTTATTCTGCCCACAGAAATAGCATTACACCAATGATCCATTGTTCTTAGAGTCCTCTCAATTGATAGGCAGACCTAGGAGTTAGAAATCATGTGATGTTTCATGTGATTTTCGGACATCCTTATAAAATGGATTGCTAAGACCATTCGTGTGACATGTGGTGAAGTCATTGACCAACCAATATGTTCCCAAGATACTAGAGGCGTTTCTGCATTTTGGTCGCTGATCATGCAATCGTTGACATCCAAACAGCTGCCAACTGGTTCTCACCAGTCCTCACGCGTCTATCAGCTATTGGACACCTCATTTGTACTAGAGAAGTGACACTTTCGCTGAAGGTAAAGCTTTAGCTGAATATGGATACACTCTCGGCTCTTGGCCCAGTACATATTTACGGTCGGTTCCAAATTTCCGGAAGGATCTGACTTCACTCAGTCCACCTTCAGCATGTTCAGGCAATTCACATGTCTGATGTATTTCAAGGCATGGCAAAAGTCTGCTATGCTCTGCTAAAGCAGATGATTGGAGATCGGTTAAATCAAAGATGGCCACCAAGGTGGCTACCAAATCCCGAATTGGGGGTTTTATAATTCTGACATCATGTTTCAATGCTATATCTATCAATAACTCTCATACAAAAAATGTGATCATTGGACTTGAATGCATGGTACTTATTTAGAAAGATAATTTATGTACATATACATATTTTCATTAAAATCCAAGATGGCTGCCAAGATGGCAGGCATACAAATAACTTAAATTATCATTTGTAATCATCCCTAGTTGCCAAATTATCAAAAAGCATGTTCATTTGTTTTGTATTTTCCGTTTATTTCATTTAATCCCAAAAGATGTATAAAAATATGTTTTTTTTTTCACCAAAATCTAAGATGGCAGCCGAATTATGCATTCAAATTAATTGAATTATTAGAATTATACTTTAACTAATCCCTCGTTGCCATTTCACCCACATACAAAGTGTTAATTTGTCTTTGTATGACCCTAATTAAAACATAAGCAATTTACACGTGTTTCAATGAAATCCAATATGGTGGCCAGGAGTGGCACAAAATGGCGGCCAATACCTCCTGTTTCAATTTATATGATTGAATTATGAACTAGAACATATTGATCAAATATTCCATGATGCATTTTATGAACAATCATTCTATTAGTCTTTTTATTAGATATATTCCAAGAGATATATTAGAAAATCGTATTTTTTTGTAAAAATTCAAGATGGCCACCACGATCATCGCTAAATTACGTATTCAAATTGGTTTAAATATTGTAATTTTATTTTAAAATAATCCCTCGTTGCCAACTATCCCTAAATACATGTTCAATGTTCTTGTTATGGCCCGTTATTCAACATTTGAGTTAGTTACACTTTTTTCCATTGAACTCCAACATGGTGTCAAAGATGGCCGCCAAACACACCCATGGGACACGATTTGGTCTTGGTAACATCAAAATTCTTTAACTAGACACATTCAGGTTTACAAAAATGTAAGTTTAAAAAATATATCTTTTGGGTGCATGGGAACCCCCCATTCCGACTAGACTAATTGTACACACTTATTAAATACGAATCAATGCGAAAAGTGGTCATATGACTTTAATATAAATGTTAGAGATTTAATTAAATGGCAGAATAGATTTTAAATTATAAATTGGGTAACGTTGGATACGAAGATTCGTGTATTTCAATTTAAATTCATTCCCCGTCGTTTAGCGACAAATGGTTATTTCTATAAAATAGGTACCGTATACACAATTCTCCAGTTTGTATTTTCTGTAATGCAGAACTACAAAATGTGTTGCATTTGTTTTATACATGTTCTATATCTAACAATGCTGGTCAGATATAAATGCATGGTTATTGAGAAAGAATGTATAAACACAACAATTATCGCACTTAGATATCTGTTTTGGTTTTGGCGAAAGAACTCACCATCTCACTAATACAATTATATGTTATGCAAAATATTTCATTTATAAAACAAAGTTCGATGAACAAAAATTGTAATTTTTACGTTTTACAAAGGAACTTAATTTTCTTCAACACGTGGAATATATTATTGCATATAGAAAAGGAAAACAGAATACACATGCAAACAAGTGGAGACCTCTTATTTGATTTGATATCACTTAATTTTGTTTGTACATGTTCAATTGTTTATTCTGGATTGTATTGTATTTGTTATGCATGTCGAATATAATGATGATCAACAATTGTAAACGTTTTTTTGTTTGAAGCAATAACAAGAATATAAAAAAAGAGAAAATGATTGTGTTGTTATCTTTAGGATGCTTATAAATCTGAAAACGTCATTCGGGTATGTTAAAACCACTAATAATCATCTACATAATAATGTTGCTTTTGCTGTCTGCAGGATGATGATTAATCTGAACGGGTGAATCACACATAAGGTATCATACACCAACTAGAGTTCTAAGTAAGTTGTAAGTACTACATCAATAGTACCAGATACTTTAACAATGTATTAATGTATTTGTACACAATTTCGTTCAGTGAAAGAAAGTGGTTCTACTACCGACAAGCACGCACAGCAAAGTTACAGATCGCATGGATCAACAACACAGCACTACCCATCCGAAATGGAAACACATCAGCAGCCACAGCTATACAACTCTAGCACCCAGCCTATCAGACCCGAGCATACTATAGCAGAGCACCAGACGTCAGAGCCAACAACCGTTCTCATTTCCTTACACGGCAAATGTCCTAATGATTACACTGACTCATCTGCATTGGGACATCTACCGGGAAAACTTTATATACAAACAAGTATCTCGTCGCGTTTTGATCCACAGAATTACAGTGCAATTCTCGTAGATGTCGGTGATCTGGAACACAAGAAAAAAGAACTGCAAGCCAAAATCAAGACATTGAGTGAGTATTAGTCTATTTTCCTCCATCTGCCTGCATGATTCAATAACATACTGCACTCCACCTTTATTTTGCAAAACTGATATCATAATAATTTGAACGTTTGATAGCACTAGTTTGAACTTGTATTCACCAGAATTTTCTGAAAAAACATGTCACATTAATATTACATGATATAATATTAATATTTACACAGTCAAAACAGTGTTCCATTTTAATTTCTATTTTTAAGTTGGTAAATTATATTATGTTGAATTTGTGTAATTATTGTAAATACCGTTCTTATTCTGTCTTAACCCATATTATTTGAGCTATCACAATTTAATTTTCCGCTTATAATGCCGGTCCATCTTCTGCATATTGCTATATTCCCTTTAATCACGTTTCAACATTATGCTTCCTCATACGTTGAGTGCATAACAAGAATAATATTGTAGCGGAACAACACTTTGTAGTTCGAAAGCACAGAAGATCCCCGTTAGAAATGACGGCGGGAAATCCAACAATGGGTTCCAGAATATTCTCTGGACGGCGAAATCATCGACTGTTGAATACGAGACCGGTTCTAGTCAGGTGGCTTAGCGTCAAATTTGTCGATAATCGTTACCTGCCGGATAAAAGCACCATTAGTTGTACAGTGCTTCCGTTTGATATACTGAACGATGTGAGAGTATGAGCCCTCGTATGGCTAGCCAATTGTCCCAATCGATAAACTCAGTTTATCGACCGATAAAGTAAGTTGATCGCCTAAAACAAAGTGCATCGGTCAAAAAATATGTTAATCAGCAGATAAACAAAGTTTTTAAGAGAAACTCTGCTTTTCAAGTGATAACTTAGTTTATAAAGAAAAACTAAGTTTATCGCCGATAAAGATATTAAAGATTCAATAGATGTTATCATCAACAACTTAAACAAAAAAAACCTACCGGTATTCAGATTTTGTTCAAAGTAGTCTTTCATTTGTTTTTATTTTTTTATAAAAAGTCAAAATTTCCCCCGGTGAAGAACTTTTGATACAAATATGTTTATGGATATTTAAGCCGTTTCTGAACCGATTTTGTGATAAATGTGAGGCCTCACAATTATTATGACAATTTGAACAAGCCATTAAAACTGCTTAAAAACGCTTCCTCTTTTCACAAAATTACAAAAATCACAATTATTTTATCACCATTTCAACAAAACATTATAATCATGCAAAATAGTTTATTTAAAATAGTTAAAATAGCTCCCTCTTGAGTTTTAACGGCTCTATTTGAATAATAACAGGCTTTTTACTTAGTCTTTTGTAATTGTGTATACTTTTCGAGCATAGTGGAGTTTGTACCGTAATGGTGTAGGTTCTGGTTACTAAAGTTAATTTTGACCAATACTCCACCATCCCTTTAAAGGGAGAGATCCACTTTTGCAAGCCAAAATTCAAAAGTTGCGAGGTTATTGTCTTATATGAAAGGAAATGTCATTTAATAGCATGCCTGAACAAATTAGGGCTTGAAATCTCTTTTTCGTGGAGTTATAGACGTAAAACTGAATAAACTGAGGGACGTCGGTTAATTAGGTACATACGTATTTTCAGCCGGTGAGTAAGTTCGTACATAGATTTCACGGAGTGCCAGATCGGTATGGATGACCCCTACGTGACCCGCGCTAGCTACGTGACCCGCGCATAAGTACTAATGTGTGAGCGTTTACCAAGCAAAATACCCAAACATCGCTTAAACTGACTACATGTAATTATATATTCTTTCTTTTTGAGATCTTTTTCCGTGACATACGTTAATAAATGTCGGCTTCACAATACCTTTACGAGAATTAGTACTACATTTTTGTAATATTATGCTAAATCAGTTGAACTCCTTTATTGACCGATATATAGTTTAAATGGAGGGACGCATTCGTTTTTCATTCGTAGAATCCAAATTAGAGGGCTGTTCGCTCTGATGTTTTTTTTGCGTGTTACATTGATCCCCATCCGTCAACTGAAAGCTGTTCAGACGTTTTGTAAAAGTGGACCTGTCCCTTTAAACTATTTACAAAGTTAGATGTTCAACAGAAAGCAGTTCGTTGAGTATTATGTAGTCGATTCTGATATAATACAATGCAAATTTGACAAAGGATTCCGTAGGGGGTAATTTTGGTTCCATTCTTTATTAAGCTTTCATGTCTCTGTTTATTCATCAAATTTATACTACAGGTGGAAGAGCTACCGCTATAGGTCATAAAAATGCAAGTAAAAAAAATCCTGCATACAGCATGTATTTTATCTAATTTTAGATTTAGCGCCTTTTGGCAGAAATCATGGATATAGCGCCTTTTGGCAGAAAACTTTTGACAGTCATTTTGGAGTTGTACATTGACATTAGTATAGAAGGTATGTACATGCTCCCCACCAACCGCACACACACACACACACACACACACACACACACACACACATAAACACACGCACACAAACAGTACACACACATGCGCGCGCACACAAACACACACACATCATCATCAATGTATAAAAACTTTCTTAACCGTTCATCTAACCACTGGTACAATCAGCGAAAAAAATAAATGGGGCGGCGGGCGAATTCGCCCCTGAAATGCCCAAAAGAGCCCCCCCCCCCCCTAAAAAAAAAATAAAATAAATAATAATAATAATAATAACAAAATAAAATAAATAAATACAAAATAAATCTTCATTTTTTTTTTTTAGGGGGGGGGGGGGATTTTTGGGGGGATTTTCGGTTTGGATCATGATAAAATGCTTATCAGATGATCACTTACAGCATAAGAGCTTAATAGTTACCCCCCGAAATTTGAAAAAAACGAGAAATTTGTAACCCCCGAGATGATAAAAGTAGCCTTCGAAAGTTAGAAAAGTAGCCCTCCGAAAAGGAGCCCCCAAAATAAAAAAATATTAATTTTTTTCGCCGGGTACAATAATAAACATTGCATTATTGCACAAGCTTTAACACATAGCAGCATACTGTACAATGCAAAATACATTGAGAGCAAGTCACACATTGCAGTAAGACTAACACCATTCAATCTGTGACACAAGCAATAATGAAGACCTGCAATGTTAATTTTTGTTAATCAAAACTATTTACTTTGGTTGAACGTAGTAAAATACAGCTTGAGCCTTGACAAGCAATACAAATAACAGCATTGATGAATCGACGGGTGTGGATCTGTTATGTCACACTATTCATAAGGGGGTATGATCTATTGTTTCATCACCCCAGATGAATAGAGTGACATCACAGATCTGCACCAAACAGCGATATACAGCTGTATACAAATCACATTAGTACAAACTCATTACCTGACATGATATAACCTTGAATGCTTTCTTTTCAGATAATATTAAAAGGAATGCTTTAAACTGTACAATAATTACATTGAATCATACTGAAAAAGGGGTAAAATTGTAATGATTTGGATATGACAGTTATTAAAAGCATGATTGTTTTCTTTCCAGTATAGAAAATTATGCATTTTACATTGTTAAATGGTTGAACAAAAGGCTGTCAGATGGAAAATTTTATTTTGAAAAGAAACCAGTCATTTTGCAAGACATAATAATGAATTTTCACCACCAACATGTCAGGTAAGTTATGAATAGTCATATTGTACTATTTTACGCTTTCATGCATTTTCAGATTTTACCATTTAAATCCCATATCAAACAAACAGTACAAAAAAATCTATCCTCTCCTTGTTATGTCATCTTCCCCTAAATTTAAGATATTGCGTCACCACATTCAATATGACGCTCTTCGACACAACACAGTATGATCATACGTCTGTTATGGGTTGCCCAAATCCCAAATTGAAGTTGTTGACAAAGATTCGCCAGTATGCAGTGTATGAAGTACTGTGATCCGGATCTTCTTCATTGTACAGCTCAAAAATTTGATGGATGCTGAAGGTACAGGGCAGATATCGCTTGTGAGGAGTCTTGTCCCGTCCATAATGCGACTCGCGGCATCGAAAGGATTTGATGTGAGCCTGAAGCCCCTTTCACACCGGACCTGCGTAGAGTGCGTCGTGTGGCGTACCGAGTACGCCGAAATAGGCTGCGTATTCATGAACAAAAGCGTTGCTTCGGCAATAAACGCTCGTAGGAGCCGCGAGTAGACGTTGTCGGACTGGCGTAGGCCCGGAAGCGTACTATTGCGTTGGCATGACGTACAGTAGCGTAGTGTTGCGTATAGACCTGCGTACTTTCTGCGTCCAGTGTCTATGCAGACAGTACACGAAACAAATTAAACATGTTTAATTTTTTGCGTCCATCTCGCGTACCTCTTTGTGCGTACCTCAGCGTATAGTTACGTAGGACAGCGTAGGGCAGCGTACACTCGGCGTAGTCGGTACCTAACACTACGCAGGGCCCGGTGTGAAACCCCCTTTAATAGCGAGCTTTCGTTCCGAGTCGCCGAGCACTCGACTCGCCGTTCTGACGTCATTTTCATGCACTGCACATGCGTCAATATCGGCCACACGCTCACCGTCGGATTTGAGCACGCGTTTACCCCTGTTTTCAGCGGCTACCCAAACGACGGTCACCGTGTCTTGTTTATGACGTCATGCTCTTCTCGAGATGCACGATAACGCGGAAATATAATACTAAAATGGACTAAAATCAAGTCTCGTGTTACTTTATCAATTTGTTTCTATTAATTATTGCATTGCGATTGCATACGATGCCAAGCCAATGGCATAAACACGTATTTGGCCTGTTTGTATGCTATGAATTGAATTAAATGAATACAAACGTCTACATTTTATTGTACGACATCTTCTATCAGTACGGCATGCCGTGACGATGTCAATGGGCCAGGGTCGGACAATAAATGCTTCATATGCGTGCCTGTGTTCGTGCGATCGCAGCATGACTGAACGAGCGTCAACGTGTGAAAACGAAAAGGTAACAAATGACAGTCAACGTGCCTAGTCAACCCAGTGCAGTTTGGCTCACTCTCGACGCGTTCAGGTAGTGGACGTAAGCAATACGAAAGCAGCCTAATCTTCTACTTCACTTCCTCGGTCCTGGTGTTCACTCAGGGTCCACCTCTCTTTTCTGGTCGTGGGTTGCTGTTGTTTGCCCAGGTGAACTTCGTGATGTTGCCGATTCTCTTTCTTCCCAGTCCAAAGATGCTGTGAAATGTGGCAGAACACACTTCAACTCGTCCCCCACTCTGTGTTGTTATCTGCAAAATAAAGTAATGAAAAAAGAAAGAAAATAACATTACTGCAATTATGATGACAACAATGATAATGCCCCAAAATACAGAAATAAAGATCATGACAAAGAAAATTGCAATGCAAACAGTACAAAATTGTAAAACTTAGAATCATACTTGGAGACGCAATTAAAATGCAATCATTTTTGTTTCTTCCATTATTGTTTTACTTTTGCTTTCTTCTTCATAACGGAAGAAAATTAAATTCAGTGCTGACTTTCTATTAAAAAGAACGAGCTTTAATTTCAATGTTCATTTTCTTCAATAATTAACAATGAATTCAGACAAAACACAACTTTTCTAGCTGGCAACATGGGAATTTCATTTCAGCGGAAGTGGTAGGCCTAAGTATCAAACATGCAATGATGGAGAATTTTGAAAGGAAAATCTATACATTTTTCACTAATGAATTTCTATTTCAATACTTACATAGAATGTGGAATTGTAGTTACGCTCTCTTCTGGGCTGGGCAAATCCTCGGTGACGCATGACTGGGCTCAGAATGATGTGCGCTGCGATGAATGCATCTTGCCGCTCTTTATTGGAGTCCTTGTAGAAGTGTTGAAGATGTCATCAAGGTCCCCCTCCTCCAGGAGTGCTGCTTTGCAGAAGCTGTTTGCTGGATGATGGCATACAATGGCTGGCCGTTTACCTGAAATTTAATACAAAAAGTTAAAAAATAAATTCGGAAAAAATACAGCAAAAACAATATCCTAGTCAGAGTGAATTAACTTTGATTAAAATTGGAAAGAGGATTTTGACTCCTCGGCGTGCACGCGGTCCGGGTGTACATGTAGGTACTTAACGAGACCCCGCAGCACCGCGTCTTCCAATATCCGACGAAGACTAGCAGTACAGTCTAAACGTCGCTACTACATTCGCCACGTCATCGTGAGACAGCCGATCATCTCTATTCAACGTCTACCTACGGCGATGGATAACCTTTTCCTCTCTAGTATTATCATTATTATTTCTTTTTCTTAACTAATTTTTCAAAACATTATTTCAAAACCATGCCAAATTTAAGCTGTATTATTAGCTAGCTACAGCTCATAAGGTGAGCCAAAGAACAATATGGCTAGGCAGTATTATTTAGAATTAAGAAAATCATGACTCAAGTCCAAGTCATGTTTACTTACTTCGCCGCACTTTCACTTCACATATTACTAGTTATAGATTCATAATCACACTCACACTCACTGACCACACCAAAAAAAAGTGTCAAAATAACTCCATTTATGATTTGAATGATTATTTCTTCTAATTTCATTGACCCTATGACCCTAACATTTATCTCTTATCAATATTATCAAGTCAACAGACAACAGACACAGTCAACACAGTATCCATTACACATCACAATCCCAACACCAAATTGCACACATGGGACTGACAAATACCTACTCACCGTCACCAGTTTCTTCGCTGTTTTGCTTTGGATTTCCTCCATTCTGACTCATTGCTATGTCTTTTCCTGTGTTTATTCGTTATGTCAGCCAGCTGAAGTCCTTCCTCCATCATGAAACCACCTGAAAATGAGGTATTTCAATAATTTTGAGACGAGTACAAACGAATATGGTGAACAACAAACCTAGCTAGATAGGGCGCGCTGCTCTTTGTGTCCTGCTTTCTGATTGGTCAAATTTCCACAAGCTGGCAGGATTAGGCCAATCAGAGTTAAGAATAGATTAAGTAGTTAAGTGTGGATTTAACGCCTTTTGGCAGAAATCTGAAATGGATTTAGCGCCTTTTGGTTGAAAGGGTAAAATTCATATCAATATTTTTCACATTTCCTGAAATAATTTTGATGAAAAATGTAGTGATTTAGATTCACATGAGAGAGTTCTATTCAAATCGTATAAAACATGCATTTCGGTGAAAAGTGGATTTAGCGCCTTTTGGTTGGGAGCTCTCCATTTGTACGACATTTTTTAGTCTTCTTACATTTTACACAGTAAGCCGATTACACTAATGTATTTATTTCACATTCTGACATTGATGGATTGATGTAGTAAATAAATAATTGGATAAGATTTTAAAGTGTTTTATGCGAATAAGTTGCGAGTGAATCAATCAAAAACAAAAATTATGATTTTTAATTCTAAGGACAGATGTACAAATAATATTGTATAATGTTAATTCAAAATAGCGTAACTTTTTAACAAAAGGTTACTGAGCAGAATAACTTGCCAGGATTGTTCCTACACCTATTGACTATCATATGTATGACGATGAGATTGATCCGTCGAGTCATGCATGAGTGAGCTGACTTTTGAAAAGGGAACATTTTGCCTTTAATGTGTGCTATTTCATGCATGGCTCGACGGGCCAATTTTATTTTCAAAAGGAAGTTATTAATAAGTGTAGGAACGATTCTGCAAAATTGTTTTGCTCAACACCTTTCGGTAAAACGTTTCGTAATTTCTATTAGGGGGACATAATTTTTGTGCTGGGTTTAAAGGGATAGTTGAGTTCTGGTAAAGAGAGTACAGTTTTGGTCAAACTGAATTTTAGGAACCAAAACATGCACATTACATTACAAACTAATAGTTATAACTCCACCATGCTCGTAATGAATATAAAATTACAAACGCCTAAGTAAAAAGCCTGTTATCATTCAAAAAAGAGCTGGTCAAACTCAAGAGGTCGCTCTCTATTAACCCATGGTTTTAACCATTTAAAATAATATATTGTGCATATGATGATTCGTAACAATTTTTGAAAATGATTGAAAAGAGGAAGCATTTAAACATTTTTGTAACGGTTTGTTCAAAATTATCTAATAAATGTGGGGCCCCACATTTATTAGAAATGGTTATGTTTTTGGATATTTTAGCCGTTTCTGAACCGATTTTGATCAAATAAAGTTTATTCTGTCATTGAAATATTATGTTCTTTCAAATTTTACACTCAGTTTTTCATTATCTCACACAAACAAATATTATATGTAGCGCCCTCTCAACCAAAATTCAAATATCCCTTTAATTGATCAGTATTGTTGAAATAAGCCTCCAAAAATAATAACATCGTAAGTTCCCCCTCTCCCCCAATTAAAATATTTAGTTAACCAAGAAGTTTTGATCAACATAACTTGGCAGGATTGTTTTTAATTTATTAACTTACTTCTGTGTGGAAATTAAAATGGTCCGTCGAGGGTAAAATTGACACTTTTCAAAAGGCGCATGACAATTTTACGAAATAGAAACACGTTTTAAATCGAATGCATGCAAAGAAAATTTTGTCGAATGATCAATATATGAATTCGAATGCTACAAACGATTTTCAACTGCAAATTTTGTTCATAACATTCGTGATTTCGTAATACCGCCCTCCAACAAATCGGTTGCCAACATTTAATGCAAATAGCATGTTTTTTTTTTATTGAATGCTTAAAGTGGTAAATCACTTGAAGGAATAGTTTAGTATCGTCAATTAGTAGCCAAAACCTGCACCATTACGGTACAAACTAATAAATATAACTCCACCATGCTCGAAAATATATACACAATTACAAACGACTGTTACCATTAAGTATCATGAAGTAAAACCCCTATTATCATTTTTAAAAATCGTTACAACTGAAGAGGACGATTTCTAAAAAAAATAATTGGATTTAGGCATTTTCATACACAATTGTGCATTTGATGTTTTGCGAAAATTATGATTCAATACAGATTTCACCAACAACTTTTGAAGGGACTTCGTAACATTGTCCAAATCCTCAAAATACAATTGGAATTCTAGCGGTTCCTTCATATCTTGTTGTATCCGTATTAGCAGCAATATCATGGGACAGGTTTCGTTTTTTTTTAATATCCCTTTCGTTAATGAAGTGTTAAAAAAGTGCTAAAAAACCGTGTACAACGTAAGTGCAATGAGTTTGTGCACAACACTTTCCATTTTTGCTAATCTCTCGGCCATATAACGTCCATTTGATTTGAAATGTTCACACAATACCATGTGGATATATCAAATAACAACAATTTACATCATCACGTTTTGTACATGTCAACAAAGTTAGTAGATCCCTTAAAAAACAAATTTGATTTTTTAGAAGTATTCTATGATCATTTTAACAATTTGTCTAAAAAAATAAAATCTTCCCTGGTGAACATTATTTTGAATACAAATATTTTATGGATAGTTCAGCCATTTCTAAACCGATTTTGATCAGATAAAGTTTATTTGTGACCTTACACCACAAAACGACCAATAAGTCGGGAAAACTGATTGTGCTACTTTTCAAGAAACATTAAAATAGAAGTCATTACCTTTAAAATGGTATATCATTCGTCATATTTGGACTAAGCAAACCCTCTCAAAATGAACACAAAAGATTTGGAATATGGCTGAAGCATTTTTAAAATAAGGGAGAAACGGGCCATTTAAAAGATCAGTTTCCATTAAAGCGCTGTAATAAGATCACATTTATTAGATTAAAAAATAACATTTAAACATGAATTCCGACGCTCAAAATGTTACAGAAGCTAGATTAAAATATGCTTATTCAGGAAATACCAAAATCCTAAATCTCATATTTTGAACAAGATTTGACTATTTTAGCTAATAAAAGAGAAACTACCACAGCGACATAACGGTCGTTTTGTGGTGTAAGGTCACATTTTTGCATTAAAATTGTATATTCTTTCAAATTTTACAGTCAGTTTTTCATTATCTTACAAAAAAATATTTTGTGAAGTGCCCTCCTATAACAAAACTCAAACATCTCTTGACCGAAGAGCTAAATCTTGGGGGGGGGGGGGGGGGGTAATTGTCTTGGGGGTAGTAGTTGTCTTTGGGAGTAATATTCGGGGGGAGGTAGTTGTCCGGTGTGGTGCTATATCCGTGACCTGCGAAATCCGTACCCAGACGCAAATTCGCATGCGTTTAGACAGTTATGCCAATATTATGGTGCGTGTCTTGCAAAAATCGTGTCCATTATTACGCCGCAATTTTATTCAAATAACAAATTGACACATGTTTTATCAAATTTTTAAAAGGCGTGAATGGATTTTCTTAATCCACCGTCGGGTTTTGACAGCACTTTGTGCTGCAAGGAGCCTCAAGGAGGGATTTTGCATGATTTATTACAAATGGCACGAATGGGAACGAATTTTGCAGGCAATTTCCCCAGAGGTGCGCATGCGTATTTGCGACTGCGTACGGATTTCGCAGTGCGTGCGGATTTAGCGTGACACCGGGGGTAATTGTCTGGGAGATAATTGTCTGTGGGGTAATCGTCTGGGGGGTAACAATCCGAGGGTAGTTGTCTTTGGGGGAAGTTGTCTTGGGGAATAATTATCTTGGGGGTAATTGTCTTGGAGGTTACTGTCCTGCGGGGGGGGGGGGGGGGGGGGGGGTAATTGTCCGGGTGGTAGTTGTCCGGGGGTTATTGTCCTAGGGGATAGTTGTTCGGGGGGGGGGGGGTAATTGTCCGGGGGTGGTTATCCAGGGTGTAGTAGTCTTATAATTCAAGTTAATCACCCAAAAAGTAGAGTTTCTCTCGAAAACTTAGTTTATCGACAAAATAAACTTGGTTTAGCGCATGTAGGTTAACATGTAAAACTGCACCTTGTTTACCCGGGATATGGGTCATACGTACTATGCTAGCGTGACACTTCTCCGCATTTCGGTTTCGGCACTGTGCCTACACATGCGGAATGATTCGCGACAATGGTCTACAACCATTTCACGATACAATTTGTCGGGGTCTTTGGTGACCCATTGTGGCACGCATGTTCATTACTAGTTCATGACTAGTTTTCTCATAAATTGCGCATTTGGCTGCGCATACTTCCGCACAGTTTCTGCATAACTTGCGCACAGTCTACGCATAGTCTACCCACTTGCAATACATAATCAAGAAACGGAAGCATATTTATGTTTTGCCAAATTCAAATTAAACATATTCAACTTATAGAACAGTTCTGACATTTAGAGCGCTTTAAAAAATACTTACTTTGTATTAAAGTTATCAAAACGTACGTATTCAATTAGAAAAAATAATATTTTAAAGACAGAGTATACTTTTTCGCAGAACAGGTTCTGCGGAAATATGTATATGTATACATATATGCCATTAATTATTACAAACGTTTAGACTAATCTGTTATTCAATAACTTTACCAAATTGTTATACATCCTACGCATCTTTTTAAAGTAAACGAAAGTGGCTTTTAATGTAATTTATTTGTGATGATCTCATGCCTGTCTTGATATTTGGGGCATTTTGGGGTACAATATAACACCTTAACAAGCCACTATGAACTATTTATGTTTAACTTCCCATTTTTAATCTAAAGGGGAACTTTACACCTTACCTACATGTGCAAAGTTCCACCTTAATATGTGCTGCCTTTGTTGCAAATAAATTTCACCTGTAAAAGTTTAACGCAACGGCTTTTGTTAAGCGTGTAATTAAAAGGTGCAAAGGAATAAAGTGCAACATTTTTTGACTAAATGTATTTTTGTTCACTTCAAATTATACGTATCGATTAATTTTTGTCTCAGTGATAAAGAATATTAGAACTTAATTTTATTGAATACATTTGCACCTATATAGGCGCCACCGGATACACACTGGGATAACCCTACACCGTCTGGCAAATTGCTATAGCTGCACCGAATACTTAGAAAATGTACAACTTTGCAATGTGCATCTTTCCACCTTCGCCTAAACTTGGAATGATGCACCTATAAAGAAGTAACCTATGTGTCAAGCGGTTTGCACCTTTTCACAGGTGCAAAGGTTCAACAGAGTGCAGCTTATCTTTATTTTATTCCTCTTCTTCTTCTTTTTCACCTTATTTTTATTATTATTTTATGTTTCTTTTTTCTTCATCTTATTATTCTTTTTTTTTTTTCTTTTTCTTCTTCTCCTCTCCTTTCGACTGCGCAACTGTGACCGATCAACGGTGAACCAGTTATAACAAGTTCCGTAAAACACTGACCAAAACGACGAAGCGGAACGATCGATTACGTCAACATTGCAGGACAATTCGTGAAAAGTGCTGAAGTTTGGAGTAAATGTGACTTGACGATGCGTGCCACGAATCTCGTCCGCATGTGTCGGCACAGGACGGAAACCAAAAGGCGGAGAAGTGTTCTACCAACATTAAAAACCTTACACCGTTCGAGTCCCCACACGTCCTCACATATGCTTACATATAAGCATACTCGCACACCAACATTTCAAGTCGTTCATGCGATTTGTAAAATAATTTACAATTTAGTTGCACCAACGTGTTGTGATTAAACTCACTGTGTGTTCGGGTCTTATTTTACAGATGCGGTAAAGAAAAATGTCGCTGTCCTGATTGATAAGAAGTCATCAGATCAACTATGGGGTATGTACTGATATGCCTCCGTAAAGGAGTGGCCGGAGGCATGTTTTTGGGTTGACGTTTATACGGATGTACATTATTTTACTTCCATGATGAATTAATTTTAAAAGAATATCATCAGCTAAGTTAAAGGGGTTGTCTAGTTTTGAAAGAAAATGCGCTACGCAACACAATGTTCTGTGAGATAATGACAAACAGAGTGTCGATTTGGTAATAATATGCATTTGTAATGGCAGCATAAACTTTATTTGGTCAAAATCGGTTAAATAATGGCAGAAATATAAATAAATATATCCGATCGTAATAAATTTGGGCCTCAAATTGATTCGATGAAATATCTTTTGTAATTTAAGAAATGCTTACACTTTTTCAAAAATGTTCAGAAGCGTTTTTTAAATAGTTGTTGATGGTCTCTTAATCATTATTTAAACGAAACACCACATGTATAATTTGGCATGAAATATGGTTGAAACGAAAGCCTATCTTAATAGAAAGCGCCCTTGCAGGTTTAAATGGCTATTTTTGAATGATAACAGACTGTTTTACTTACTCATTTGTAATTTTGTATACCCTTTGAGCATGGTAGAGTTATAACCACTATTTTGTAATGTTGCTGTGCAGGTTTTGGTTACTAAATTTCGGCCTTACCAAAACTGCACTACCCATTTAAAGTGCTGTTTTAATTTGTAAAAGTAGCCGTTAATACCAAAGGCGCCCGGATAACTCTTTCCTCGCTAAAATTGATAACGTCCATTTTCCTGTTCACGCCGAATTGTAAAATGCAAAGTTGTAAGCAGAGCATGTTTTATTGTATAGTGGGCCCTTAAAGTGAACTTGTCATATTATTTTACTGCATTTCTTTCATTGATTAGATCAGCGGTTTGTATTGCAACAAGAGACATTCTGGGATGCTTGGGTCTTCCCCTATGAATTAACAAGCAACATCATGAACTTCGATGAAGCCACAGTAGGTGAACTTCGAAAATGGTTAAACTCCAAGTATAACACGAATGATGACGACGAAGACTACTGCATCTGCATGTGAACATTTAACCATGATGATACAATTATCAAGTGAAATATTTCATAAGAATGATATCCTTGAATTTGGTAAATGCAAAGCAAATAGAAAGTATGTATTTTAAACAATTTAAGTGTGATAACTAATATAGGATCCCTCGGTCAATTTCGTAAGTAAGCCGAGCAAATTCATTTTATGTTCATTCAATTTCGCCGATTCTGTCACCGCAGCTGTTATTTTTTCGTTCAAATTCGTTTTTTAGCATTTGAATTCATAAAACGATCATTCAAAAACATTTTTTTTTCATTCGAATTAAAACGTGTTTCTTTTTCGTAAAATTTGCAATTTAAAGCGAGACGATTCGCGATTACGTAATAACGTCTTCCGTGAATTCAAATTCGTTTCTTTGCATACAATTTCACACGTTTTGCAGACAAATTAAACATGTTAATCTCACCCAGTATGATCATAGAACCCCGCAAGCTTAATAATAATAATAATAATAATAAACCATTCTTAGAACGCATAACACAACTGTCTCTATACGTGTACAAACTAAAAAGACAAACAATTATACATATATCTAACTAAAATGTTACAAGAATAAGTGAGCTTTTAACTGAGTTTTAAATGAATCTAAATTATTAATTTCTCGCAAATATTGTGGGAGTAAGTTCCATAAATCTGGTGCTGTTTTCTGAAAAGCCCTGTCTCCAAACATTTTTGTGTTCACCCGAGATTGTACCAGTAAGTTTTTAGACTGAGATCGAAGATTCCTTAGTTCCATGCTAAATCCATTTCAAATTGTACGGTTTGGTAAGCCAAAAACATTTTACTTGTCCTCACTAGGGGTGTATACCCACTAAATCAACACTATTTAGCAACTGAACGATCATGTGTTAAGTAGATATAACCTAGCCACATCATCGATATAGAATTAGCATGGAACTAAGCAAGTGTCTTCTTATGAATTTGCAATGATATAAGTGCATGCAAAGTGTGTGTTTACAGACTACAGTTGTATTTATTGGAGCGGCGTACCATAATAGGACATTATGGTGGGGGTGGGGGTATCAATACTCTATACATTGATTTATTTTCATGTTTTGTTTGTTTTGGTTTTGATAATTTATTCGATGTTCATAATCTCTTTGAGGCCATTTATATTTGTGTAAATTATATTTAGTCTGTATATTGAACATGTTAAGAACAATCTATCCGTATAAGTTCAATCACAATCATAATCACAATCAAAATCTGGATCACCATCACACTGAATCACAATCACAATCACAATCACGATCGTGATCACAGTCACAATTACCATCTCAATTAGTAAATTACAATCACGATCACGAGCACATACAGTAACAAGCACAATCACGCTACACAATCATTAATGAGTTTGATACATTGTTTTCTCACTGCGCGCACATCCAAATAACTCATGTCACGTGGACACAATACATATTACTTAACTCATTTGGTTTAATTTAGATGAGAATATACCATGTATATCATAGGTTTGTAAAGATAGGCGAATATGAATGAAAACTTTGTAATTTAGAATGATCCAAAGTGAAATTGAATGGTCCGGACGTCTGATTTGCCATTGTTGACGAAAATGAATGCAAACTGCGCATTTGTAAGCGGTTGTTAAATTTAATGAAACAAGTGCTAAATTCATTGACCAAATAAGTAAATCAAATGAAAAAGGTGCAATTTTGAATGAAATTTACAAGCCGACAGCTGTATTTCGCGAATTTGAATGACATTTGTATCAAACGAATGAAAAGCTTACGAAATTGACCGAGAAAACCTATACTTCGTATAGGTTATTTAAATTGCTAAACTATTTGCTTTTTATAAAGTAGATAATGTAAGCAGTTATTTCGTCACTGTAATGAAACAGAATATTCCATATAATCGTCAATTTTCAGTCAAAGAGCAGTAATGAGGAGGGTTTAAAAATGAAATGTATTATCCATATCAAGTTGAGCTTTAGTTAGTTATGAATATCTAGTGATTCTCGTTATTTTTTGTTGTATTGAAGATTGATTCAGTTTGTTTCATGTGTATAGGTGTATTAAAGGGAGCGTTGAGTATTGGTATTTTCCGAAGTGCCCCCCCCAAAATTAATTGTACCTGATTCGGTTGATTTCAATTCCATGTGAAAGATCATTAAAATAAACATGGGGAATAATAATAATTCCCATTCAAATGCTCTCATTGTTGTGAAATTTGCTTTCAAAATATAATATAAAAGTGATTGACGTCCGGCTATCACTTTTAGAGAATGCTAGCGCGAAGCGCTAGCGTTCTAGGTCCTCCTATGCTTACCGCGCATGTACAATGTGTATCGCAAGCGCCGTTCGCCGTTCGCATCGGCGGCCATCGCAATCATCTTTCGTTCAAAATCTGTTCGGAGTCGCGCTAACACACGGAGAGAAGTCGAGGAGGCGCATAAATCACTGATTTTTAGCGGAATGTAGAGGAAAACCATAATTTTAATCCAACCGATAGTTGGATCAGATATTGGAGAATGAATCGGTGGTAAGTACCGTATCATATGTATAATTTAAAGCACAATTAGCGTGCAAAAACAATATTCAGTTTCAGTCCCGTATTAGGAGGACCTAGAACGCTAGCGCTTCGCGCTAGCGTACTCTAATTTGACTCTTGAGCTGTAAAGGCTCTTTTTAAATGATAACAGGGGTTTTACTTTGTCGTTTGTAGTTGTGTATACTTTTCGAGCATGGTGGAGTTATAACTATTAGTCTGTACCGTAATGGTGCAGGTTTTGGTTACTAAAGTTAAGTTTGACCAATACTCAACTATCCCTTTAATTGTATGGTAAATGTAATTGTTTCAGTTTGTGTATAGGTGCATTAATTGTATGGTAAATGTATTATTTATGTGTGGATATTCCTTGGATCAAAAGGAGAAAATTCATTATCAGAAACACATTGTATATATGGAAATTATGTTTTTCCATATTTTTGTCAAATTCATTTTTGGGAATGGGATATTCTATGAAGAAGTTTTTTTTAATGAAATACTTGAGGAAATACATTCGGAAGTAGATGGTCTATGTAAATCAAATAAACTTTAAGTCAAAGAGCATTAATGATGAGGGTTTAAAATGAAATGTATTATCCATATCAGTTGAGCTTTAGTTAGTTATGAATATCTATATTGATTCTCGTTAGTTTTTGTTGTATTCAAGTATGATTCAGTTTGTTTCATGTGTATAGGTGTATTAATTGTATGGTAAATGTATTATTTATGTTGAATGTAATGATTTTAGTTACTTCAATTGATGTAAAGTGTCAGATATTGGCTAAAATGATATTTGAGACTTCAGTTCTATATTAATGTTATTGTAAAATACAATTGAAAGATATCTGAAAGTTTGAAAGAAAACGAACACCGTTTACTTAGTGAAACAAAAACGAAAATTGAATTGATATGTCTATTTATGTCTATATGTCTATCTAATTGTGTGGTATGTCTATTCTAAAGGGATGGTTGAGTTTTGGTATGGAGGGCGATACACAAAATAATTTGAGATACTGAGAAACTGAGTGTCAAATTCAAATTTTAATGACAGAATAAACGGTTTTTTAAAATCAAAATCGGTTCGGTAATAGCTGGAATATCAATAAACACAACCCTTTCTAAATCATATGGGGCCCCAAAATTATTCAACAATTTTGAACCGGCAAAATGCTTGCTTTTTAAAATAATTTATAAAATAGGTATTAAGGTACTTGTTCATTGTTCATAATCACTATTATCTAATCACCTTTTCATCTAAACATCGCAGGCACAATATCTGTGTGTAAATGGTTTAAACGAATGAGTTTTTAGAGATCGCCCTTTTGAGTTATTGACGCTTTTTTTTAATGATAATCATAATTAAAAGAGCTTTCTTCCAAAAGGCGCTATATCCACGTTTCGAGAAAAAACAGGTTTCTTTACCCAACTTTGTACACGTGCCTATGAGAAAATTAAATTAAACTTTCTATATTTTTATTTTGAGTGACTAATTTGTAGTAAGATGTGGATTCCTAGAAAGCGACGTAGCTTATACATGTTGATCTTTCGTAAACCCAATTTTTTATGCAAAGTGGATTTAGCGCCTTTTGGAAGTGAGCTCTTCAATTATCATAACTTTGATAAAAGTTATCATATTTTAGTTAAAATAAAACACAACCACCAACTCCTTTGAAATTAGGAAAAGATTATTAGAAAATAGAGAGGAGGAGAAAAATGTAGTAGTTATATTTCTATCTAATCACGATTTCAATACAACCTTACATGCACAATATTTTATTTTAAATGGTTGAAACCGATGAGTGTTTAGAAAGCGCCCTCTTGTGTTTTAACGGCTCTTTTTAAATGATAGCGAGCCTTTTACTTACTTGTAATGTTGTATTCCTGTTTAGCATGGTGGAGTTACAAAATGATTAGTTTGTTATGAAATAGTGCATGTTTTGATAACTAAAATTCGGTTTGATCCAAACTGTACGCTCTTTACCAGTACTCAACTATCCCTTTAACAATTGTTTGGATGTCTGAATCAATTTTGTATCCATCCTTGGAACAAACTAAGAAGAATTATCAAAAAACCGCACTTGAAAGATGTTAATTAGACAAATTTGCATAATGATGTATACATTAGTTTACAAATGTGATATATTTTGAAATTGCAGTCTTTATGTAAATAATTGATGTCTTAACGTATGCAGTTGATGAACTATGGTAAGTCAAAGTAAACAAACACTTATTGTCAACATTGGCAGTCATCTTGTCTCATGAATCCAATGTGGCCGCCGCAGGAATGTTAAAATTCAAGTATTGAAATGAAGACGATAATATAATACTAAATTACATTCCAATGCCAATATACATAAATTATACAATTAAGGCTAGTCTTCATTTAAAATGTGTGTCTCTTTTGTGTGTCTCTTCTTAGTCTGTTCCACGGATGAGTCAACAAATGGATTTTTACATCCCAGTAATGGGATACTTATGTACAAGATAGGGGTCCATTTGGCGTAAATGGATTTGATATGGAATATGATTATGTTTCATGAAATAAATTGTAATTTGTATGTTATATCCTATTAAATTAGAATATGCTAGTTTCTATATATTGCAATTATACAATATGCTCAAACGAACGTTCACGCCAAGCATTCAATATATTAAATAGGAAGTTTAAAGTAAGAATCTCGATATTGAGTCGCTGTAGGTTTACTTTTTGCATTTTGTCCGCGTAATGTTAATATATTGAGATGCTAGTTTTACATTGTAATTAATTTTAATAATAATTATTTGAAAGACTAACTTGGAGTATTGGATATAAATGGCCTAAGATTTGGCGTGCATTCATAATTCATTATAGTATTTTTACTTGGTTTAACATTGAAATTTAAATTAGTATGAAACTTACACTGTTTTTAAATGGCATTTGATATGGAATTATGATTATGTCCGGTGAAATAAATTGCGTTTTGTTTGTTGTATCCTATTATATTTGTATACGCTAGTTCTTATATTGCAATTACACATTATACTCAAACTAACGTTCACGACAAGCATTCAACTCATTAAATAGGAAGGTTAAAGCAAGAATCCCGATATTGAGTAAAGTCGCTGTAGGTTTACTTTTTGCTTTTTGTCCGCTCAATGTTAATATATTGAGATGCTAGTTTTATATTGTAATTAGTTTGAATAATAATTACATTTGAGAGACTGATTTGGAGTAGGCCTATTGGATATAAATGGCCCAAGATTTGGCGTGCATTCATAATTCATTATAGTATTTTCACTAGGATTAACATTTAAATTTAAATTAGTATGAAACATAAATTGTTTAAAAATGGTATTTGATATTTAGTAATTATTGTTATTGTTCAACCTTAAGGATATGACTTAAGGATATAACCTTAAAGATATTGTTGTTTTTCAACCTTAATGATATGACTTAAGGATATAACCTTAAGTATATTGTTGTTGTTCAACCTTAAGGATATTCCTGATGCGCCTTTTGCTATTTAATTGAATTAGAAATACAACCATGTATTTAACATGATGATTGAATTCATTTTATTCAGTAAATTGTTAATGTATTATACTGTATTACGTCCTGCATTAACAGTTATGCGTCATGTCCTGGACTATGTTCCTTGTTCCTTTGTTGAATTTACAATAAAGTGATATCAAATCAATCATTACTAGACATATACAGATATGGAGCCAAACAATAACACAAAATGTGCGAATTTTAACGTTGCTGCCGGTGGCCATCTTGAAATTGAGGTGTTAGACGGTCACCGAACGTTCAAATATCTCAGTAAATACAAAAATTTTAATAGAATATCCCATTCTCTATTAATAGATTTGCATGAATTATGAAATTAGGCCTAATTATTTATACAGTGCACCTCGGTGGATGAACTTTCTCCTTTTGATCCAAGGAACATACAAACACCATTTTGTAGAATAACCCATTTTATTTTAACCCAAATTATCCGTTGGATTTTCGAAACCGTGTATAAAGTGAGTGCAGTGAGTTAATGAATATCACTTTGCATTTTTGTTCATTACTCGGCCATACAACGTCCATTTGACTTGGAATTTTCACACAGTACCTTGTGGCAATCTTAGAAAAACAACAATATACATTGCATCAACCATTCATCACATTTGTGCATGTCAATAAAGTTAATAGATCCCTTTAAGGCCTAATTTGTATAAATGCAGAGTGTCTCTTTTGATGCATTTTTTAAATGTTGATCCAATAAATATGTGCACCAAGTAAACACATCGTATTCCAAAATGCAGTCAACGCCCATATGTGTGGCCCTTAACAACCCTACTTATGCCTGTACACAAAATGATAGCTCTGTTCCAAAAATTATTGTTGATAGAAAAGAAATAACAGGTTCATCAAAATAATATAGCATCACGTTTTAATGATCATGTTGTCGATTTAGCTACAAGACGGAAAGAGACTAAAGAGTTTGGTACTAATATAGAGCAGTATATGAGTCACGATGATTCTACATTTAGGTTTAAAAAAATTTCCCAAGAGGATGTTTTGAAATGTATGCAATGGTATTTCAAGGAACAAGGCCACTGGCCTTGATCAAATCCCCGCTAGCGTTTTTAAAGACTCTATTGAATGTATCGTTCAACCACTTACACACATCATCAATATGCTACTCGTGACGGGGAAATTCCCCGATGCTTGGAAAAGGCTCGGATAACTCACATACACAATGTTGGAGATACCACAGACCCCACAAATTATAGAACAATTTCAGGCCTTCTATTTTTGTCAAAAGTATTGGACACAATTCGTATCTAATCAAGTATATACATTGTATTTTTTGTTGGTAAACAAATTAACATGGTTTTGCCCTAACCATTCCACTTTAACTGTACTTATGTATTTGACTGATGACATGATCAAATCTATAGATAAAGGAAATGTGGTTGGTGTTGTTACACTAGAATTAGAGAAGGCTTTTGACTAAATATCCTTTGATATATTGTTGAAAAAAACTGTAATAATTTTGCTTTGATCAAACAGTTATTAAATGGTTTCAGGATTACTTTTGGGTTTGGATCAATCCGCATTAGTAAATGGAGGTTTATCTTCGAGCCGTACCTGTCCGTGAGTGAGCTACACCCGCATTACCGAAGTCTAGCGTAGTCTAGCGTAGTTTATCGTACTTGAACGTACATGTACTTATCTGTACTCTTCTGTGGCTCATCACCGTACCTTAACGTAATTCAATGTAGTTTAACCTAGTTCAATGTATACTCCGCCAAAAAAGAAACTGGACACTTGTATAAGACCAAATATTTCATATTCATTTACGATAAAATATATGGTATTGTATATCAAATTAAAGATAAAACGACCCTCTTCAACATTGGCATGAAATCCAGATGAAATCATTCATGCATGAATTGTCTCGGTCAATTAACCACAGCAAAGTCTGTTTTAAAAAAAAATGGAACATCCACTCAACCATATAAATGTTGATAAGCATAATCTAAAACGCTAAATTCATGACATGGCATAATTTGTCAATACAAATGTGACCTTGTCTATCTTCATCTCAATAAAAAGTATAAACGAAGACAAATTGTGAATGTTATAGGTTTTATTTTCATCCAAAAGTAACACAATGGGGAATTCCATGGCAAAGGGTTATTAGTCGAAACCACAGTTTGTGCCCTTATTTCAGCATGAAAAATGGTATAAATTCTTCTCAAGAATTCTACCGTAGTCCAAAGATCTTCAAAACCTGATGTCACCATTGGTCAAACAGTTGGGCAGTCTTTAACATGACATTTCCCGAGGTAACTATGGTTAAAACTGCAGGGAACACACTTAAACAGACAAGCTTCATGCCTCTAGTACAGGCAGTATGATGACATCCCCTTCAAAAGATATAACATCGGAAATCACTCCTAGTCCCAGTCCTTGCATTGAAATCTCCTAGTAATATAACTGGCATATTGAATCTAACTTTGTGATTAATCATATCCTCTGCGATATAATCAAATATATCATTGTGATGATAGAGAGAACCTTCACAGGGAATATATACCATCCCTAGAATAAATGGTTCAGATAAAGAACAAATTTTAAGCCAAAGAACAAATTCTGATTAATCATCCAACACTTCTACATTATCTACATAGTCACTTCTAACATAAACATGTATTCCATGTGCACCTCCAAATTTATGTCTTAAATTTTTACTGGGCATTACAATTGGCTCAAAACCAGAAAACATAACATCATCAGTCAAGCATTTGGTCTCACATAGGCACACAAAATCAAAATCCTGCATAAACTGTTCAAGGACGCCTAAGCGAGATTTGCTACCAAGACCACAGACATTTAAACTAGTAAGCAAGTTGTCCAGTACATCATCGTTACAGGGGCCGTGCCTGTCCTAGAATTTGGGGAAGAAGCCGAGGTCAGTAACTTTGGCTTCGCTCCAGCCAACTCTCCACAAGTCGTCAGGGGAGTTTATGGCTTTAGTGACCTCCTGCCTATCCACAGACTGCCTACAAAGGATTTTCCCATCAATCGACCAGCAACTTTTGATTGTGGGATCTTTCTTCAGCTCTCTCAGCATTACGGAGAGGAGTGAGATCCTCGTTGACGTAGACTGCCTTGAAACCATCCACCGACTTTAACTTGTTCTTATTTTTCATCAACTCAATCTTCACTTCACGGAGTACGAACTTGGCGATAACATTTCTCTTGCCAGCTCTCCCTCGGCCGTCACCATCTCCTGAACCATCTGACTTCCTCTGAGGCAGGACGTGGCTCACGCTGATATCAGCCTTAGCAACCGCCACGCCCATGGCATCTGCAACTCTGAGAACTGCATCTGTGGCAGACTCTCCCTCGGCCATCTCCACCCCGTTGATCCTCACCGATTCACGCCTGGAGTACTGCTCCATATACGATCAATGGCAAATTTGTTTTTTACCACCTCGGACTTCACCCTCTCCACTCCGTCAAATTTCTTCTCAAGGCCTTGAAGGAGACGTTGCACTGTGCTCTTCAGAGCCGAGGAGACCGCCGCAGTGACAGCTTGGATGATGAGTGGCTGTACAGCTGCGACAACACTTGTCACCAATTCTCCCATGTCAAACTGAGACGTCTCATTTGCGCTCGACGCTACATGAGCCTGCCCCTTAGGCTGAGGCTGAGCCTGAGGGGTCTTTATCCGCGACGCCGATGCGACCCTCTTAACTGCATGCTCAACTGCCTCGGCAATGCCGTTCCCAAAAGACACTTCCGTGTCCACCTCATCCTTCAAGACATTAAACTGGTTTGGAGTAGCCATTGTGGGTACGTCGTAGCTACAAAACAGTCAATACACTTAATTCAGGATTTGTCACATTCAGAGGTTGGGTCGAGCGCACACACACGTGTGCAGCTCTCCAACTGAGCTCCTAATTTTGTGTTATTTTTTTGGTTTTTTGAGTAAAACTTTGTCTCTTGTTTGTCATGAATGTTTTCTGTTATGTACTTAGGTTCTGCTAGACAATTTGTAGTATCTGTATTTCAAGTTTAAACATACAATATTGGTGTACATTTTTCATCATTGCATTGCTTGGAGTGTAGGCATGAAGCCATATTTGCCTATATACACTACACTACATACAGCTATAGCATGTACAGCTTGTATGCACTGCTTGCCTGGATCAACTTGAATGCCTGGATTAGCATCTACACACAATGGGCCCCTTTCAGCTTGGACTCATTGTTATCCTGTGCCTGCATGCCAGTTTGCTTGAACCAAAACATTACAGTGAAAGGCCAACAGCTCGTCCTTTTGTGCAGCAGGCTTTCAATAGAAAACACTTTCTAAAGAGACGGATCCCATATAGCGTGAATCACACAGCCTCTTTTCAACTTGAACTTCTACAAGCGGGTGACATTAACCCTAACCCGGGCCCCGATAGGCTTGTCTCTCCTGCTCCATCACCAACGCCTAGAGAAGGTGTCAACCTACAGCATGGAGCACCTATTCAGCAATGCATCAGATACAACCGGGCAGAGCTTCTACAGTGGAAGGGCCACACTGCACAACCACATCCCAGCGTGGGTCATATCATCTCATCATACGGACTCCAGCGGAACACCATCACACCACCTCGAACTCACCGGAGACGTAAAACAAAAAGAAGTATGCGTGGTGGCCGAAAGAAGAAAGGTCAGCGCTCAACCCAGTCTCCTTCCAACCATCAAGATCACCTTAAACTCTGCTCTATAAACGTTCGGTCGGTAAGAAATAAATCTGCAGCTTTGTGTGATTTCATTTGTGATAGCAAGGCTGATTTGTATGCTATGACCGAATCATGGTTGTGTGACAATGACTCTGCAGTCATTAATGAATTTGTACCCACAGGCTATCAATTTCTTCATCAACCTCGAACCAGTCGCCGTGGCGGTGGGACTGCTCTTCTTTTCAAAGAGAGTATAGATGCCCGTCAAGTTGTTTCTGGTGAAAAGGACTCATTCGAATTTGCAGAATATCTTATTTCTGTTAATTCCTTTAAACTCAAACTGATTAACATTTACAGACCACCATATTCTGACTCTCATCGTGTACCTATGACTGCTTTTTGAATGAATTTAGTGATTTCATACAGTTGTATTTACTTTCTAATATACCGGTTATATTTACTGGAGATTGTAACATTCATGTAGAT
Source organism: Echinarachnius parma (assembly GCA_037951105.1). Lineage (NCBI taxonomy): Eukaryota > Metazoa > Echinodermata > Echinoidea > Clypeasteroida > Echinarachniidae > Echinarachnius > Echinarachnius parma. The sequence continues at coordinate 25,125 of JBAMJV010007653.1, read as the reverse complement.
GTAAATGATAACCAAGAGACAAAGTCATTTGTTGATTTACTTGAATCTGTGTGTTGTACTCAACATGTCAATTTTGTACACATACCCATGGTCACACTCTTGACTTGCTTATATCTCGTCAATCTGATGATGTTATTGTTGGCCAGCCTTGGCCCCATGACTCGTGGCTATCAGATCATGTACCTGTAATGTGTCTCCTCATTTCATGTAAAGCACCTTTATCTTCCAGAACAATATCTTTCCGCAAAATTGCTTCTGTGGATATTGCTTCCATGAGGAAAGACATTGCAGAAAGTGTCCTTTGCGTAGACCCTCCTAGCAATCTTTCTGAATTAGCTTCATTATATGATGCTTCGCTTGGATCAATTTTAAATCGACATGCACCCATTGTAACTAAATCTGTAGTTTCTCATCCACAAGTACCTTGGTACACAGATGAAGTAAGAGTGGAAAAAAGGAAAAGAAGGAAAGCAGAAAAAAGATGGCTGAAAACAAAATCTCCCCAAGATTTGGAAACTTATAAAAAGAGCTCGTAATAATACAATGTTTGTGATGAATGAAGCTCGACGTACACATTTCCTTGAGTTAATTGAGGAAAAAAGTGGAGATCAAAAAAGTCTGTTTAAGGTTGTTAAGTCTTTGTTGAATGTGTCAAGTCAAAATCCTATTTTACCTCCGTCTGTTGATAAATGTACGTTTGCTAATGAATTGGGCACTTACTTTCAAAATAAAGTGGTGAAAATTCATTTAGATATTCAAGTTTGTTTAAATGATTTACTTGGCACAGATGATTCCTTTGCTGATATTGTTAACTCATCCTGTCATGTATCATTCCCTAATGGGTTATTAAATTTTAGAACCCTCTCTGAAAATGAGGTTAAGAAATTGATAGTAAATCTTAGTAAGAAGTCATGCTCTCTTGATCCAATGCCTACAAACCTTGTACTTGAATGTATAGACACATTGCTTCATGTGTTTACTAAGTTAATTAATATGTCACTTTCTAGTGGTCAGTTTCCATCTAAATGGAAGGTAGCCATGGTTCAACCACTTTTGAAGAAATCTGGTCTAGAGCCTAGTTTTAGTAACCTTAGACCAATTAGTAATTTGCCTTACATATCAAAGTTAGTTGAGGGTGCTGCCAATCAACAGATTTTGCAACACCTCGTGAGTCATTCACTTTTCCCACCCACCCAATCTGCATACAGACAATACCACAGTGCTGAGACTGCTCTACTTAGAATAAGAAATGATCTCCTGATGGCCATGGACCAGCAAAAAGTAACTTTGTTAGTTTTGCTTGATTTAAGTGCCGCATTTGACACTATTGATCATATCACTTTGTTGAATACACTCCAAAGATCTTTTGGCATAGACGATATTGTTTTGAAGGTGAGGATGACAGGTCGCTAGCATTCCTCGACACGTCCACAGTGATCAAGCCCGACGGTAGTTTGGACATTCAGATTTACCGGAAACCCACCCACACCGATCAATACCTCAACTTCACTTTGTTCACTTTGTTCCACCGTGCTGAGACCGTAATCACTGATCCTCTGACTGTCAAGAAAGAGAAAGAACACATCACTAAAGCTCTCTCCAAGTGCGGTTACCCTCGTTGGGCTTTCAACAAACGCCAAAAGCCAACGGAGGGTGAACCGGCCAGGAAAGACACTCAACCTCCAAAAGGACACGTGGTTCTTCCCTACATCAAGGGCATCTCGGAAGCTCTTCGACGGAACTTCAATAAGGTTGGCATTAGAGTCTCGTTCAAACCAACTCGAACACTACGCCAATTCTTAGTAGCTCCGAAAGACAAGACCGAGAAGAAGAACGCTACGGGGGTGGTGTATATGATTCCTTGCCAAGGACAGACAACGAAAGGCATCTGCAAGGAATCATACATCGGAGAAACAGAGCGATCACTCAAACAAGGTTTCTGGAACATCGACGCCCCAGCTCGTATGCATCGGAGGTTTCACAACACATCCATATCGAGTCTCCTGGCCATCAAGTAGACTTGAAAGAGGTCAGCATCTTGGACAGGGAGGCTCGATACTTCGAGAGAGGGGTGAAGGAAGCAATCTACATCCGGGCCTTTCAACCTTCACTGAACCGAGACGGGGGGCGATACAAGCTACCGAATGTCTACGACCCGTTGATCGATCGTTACGTCACGAAAGGTCAAGTCGGGTCACATCGCTGACGAAGGCTGTAGACGACAGCCGAAAATTTCGGAGGTAAATATTTGTATTGTGATCAAAAGTTTAAAATAGATTTCACGATATTGTTTTGTTATGGATTAAATCATATCTTAGTGATAGAAAGCAAAGTATAAAAAATGATGATGTCGTTTCTGATGAAATTGCCGTCCCTCATGGTGTGCCTCAAGGTTCACGCCTCGGCCCCTTACTTTTTACACTCTATACAAGTAATTTGATTGGCCTGATTGGGAAGCATTTTCAAACTGTAAATTGTCACTGTTATGCGGATGACACACACATATATGTCTCTTTTGCACCAAATGATATTGAGACGCAAGGTAGTATTTTAGTTTTGGAAAACTGTATTAGATTTATAAGATTTTGGATGCTTCACAACAAATTAAAGTTGAACGACAGTAAAACAGAATTTGTGATTGTTGGAACACCCAGACAGGTTTCAAAATTGAATATTAGTAACATTAATGTTGTAAATTCTGTCGTTAGTTTATCTAACAAGGTGAGAAATGTAGGTGTCTGCTTTGATACAGGTCTGAGCATGGAACAACATATTTCAAATACATGCAAAGCAGCCTTTTTTATGATATATAATATTCGTCGTATACGAAAATACCTTGACCAGAAAAGTGCCGAGACACTTATACATGCATTTATAAGTAGTAAAATTGATTATTGTAATAGTTTGTTGTTTGGTTTGCCCGATACGCAATTAATGAAACTGCAGCGGGTACAAAATGCATGTGCCAGACTTGTTTGTAATTCGTCAAAGTTTTGTCATATCACTCCTTTGTTGAAAACATTACATTGGTTGCCTGTTAAACAACGTATTATTTTAAAAATTGTGTTGATTGTGTATAAAGCAATGCATGGTCAAGCCCCAAGTTATATAATTGAATTACTTCGTTGCAATCACATTCTCGTTATAATTTGAGAAGCTCACGTGATACACTCCTCTTGGAGTTACCCAAATTTTCTACCAAAACAAAGATAACTTTGGGAGATCGTGCATTTGTTGGTGTCGCCCCGAAGCTATGGAACAGCTTACCATTTTATTTGAGAACAATTGAAACTATTGATACATTTAAGTCTACGTTAAAAACCCATTTGTTTAAGCAGGCCTTTCCATAAGACTGTTTGTTTGTACGTTCTAGTTTTGTTTGTTTTTGTTTACTTAAAAAGGAGCTTTTATAAGCGCAGTAGAGTATATATTTATAGTAGCTGCGCTATACAAATGTTCGTATTATTATTATTATTATTAGAGGTCCGAACAGTAACGTAACACTGGCACGTGTAACCCTATTACGGGAAAGCGTTTGAGTGGGACTGAAGACAAACAAAATTGGGTCAAAACTTACGCAAAATCGTCAAGAAAATAACATTTGTAGAATCCAAAGGAAAAACGATCATGATCTCCTTCATCAACGAATTGTCCTGCTCCGATCAGCAGCCATCAGACGGTAATCTGACAAACAAAACAACAATCTGACAACGAAACAAAACGTTCGCGTCCCGCTCCATTCCGTGGAGCTGAATAGGTCTGAATAGGTTGCAAAAACAGATGCAAAATCTAAATACAAATTTATTCCTGGATAGTGCATTAATTTATCTAAAGAAACACTTTTGCTCACTGAAAATAACAGTCAAACAAGTTTAAACAAACTCAAAGTGGTCTGCAGTCTGCAAGTGTGATATGATTATAACACAATGTACAAAGAGTTTGCCAGAGATTATTTTGGACGATAATAGGATCAGAATTTAGTTTGTGGCTATACAAACCTGGACAGAATTGGATTTCCTAACGAAGTACTTGTACATGACCCTAAGCCAGCATGTTTCATCCTCCCTAGCAAGCAATGGGTTACCCTGAAGTGCTTGCAACACTCCATGCAATAATATAAGAACGGCCCATAATCTTCATTGATGGGAAAGGAAAGGTAACCATACCAGTGTTGGACTTCAGACCAGGTAGTGCAGCAGGGTAACCACATTGTTTTATTAATATTAATGATAATTTAGTTATAGTTGCAAACATTATTATATGAGTTGTGTCCATATGTGCCGTTATCTTCGTAATCTTGTATATTATTGTGCATTTGCATTTCATTCCTATTCCTTATACTTCTCTCTACTACCCCTTTACTTCTTCTTGTATCTTCTGCTTTCTTTCGGTCCCTAATCTGTGTTCTCTAATATGGCGTGTATGCGATATATCAGTTGTGCAGCTTGCCTCATGCTTAATTTGAAATTATTTGTAAATGAAATGAAACAAAATTACAATGAAATGTTATTAATCACTGCCCTCTCGGATATTTCCCTGATAGTTTTACTTGTAGGGTACTATTCAATCAGCAACGGCTGTTCTGATGTTGCTTCTAATCCTGGGCCTGACAAGACAGACTACATGTATATGAATAAATTCAAACAGGGAAAAATGACCAGAACTGCGATATAAATATAATGAATACAATATAAATGAAAATGAGCAAAGAAGATTGTGTTTCACCGGGAATCAAACCTGATAACTTCGGATTACTAGACCAGCAGCATCATAGACAATGTATCCATCGTCTCAGCTTTATATTTGGCAACTTAATTTGTAAGGGGTTTGAGGCACCCGGACAAAGTAGTCTGTGAACTATGACTTTGTCTTTAATTGTACTTCTGCCGAATCATCTGGTGTGTGTCAAAATATTACTCTATACATGCATCCATGCATCTCCTCATTGGAAATAAGACGAAGTGAACTTTATATACTATTGCCAAACGATTATGACCAATAGACAAATGTAATGTATATCAACACTTTTCATACAAATATTAACCAAATTGACAACATTATTAAACCAAATCCATTCGCAGGAAATATTGAATCACAAACACTTGAATAAGGGAAAAAGCAATGATAGTATAAATGAATTACGTTTTTCGTAAAGCATTTAAGCACCTCTATGAGGTAGTTGGCTAGAATAACCCCTGGGGAGTTTAAAAAGTGCATTTTTAAGTTCAGAGGGACCGTGGGTGTATTTTTGATTACTGAGTTAAAACTTCAGTTGTGGAGCACGGGTGTTAAGGATTTAATTTTAGATGCTGTATAAATCAAAATTATTTAAATGTAAATTAATAAAGACAGAATATCACAATTTAAATTGAGCATTAAATAATATTCCTACTTCGCCCACATATACCAGATATATGGGCATCTTCTTTGTAGTGCAATAGCTACGGTACCATTACATGTATATATATGGCTGTATGTCCTGCCTCTGATATCCAGTATTTCCTGGCATCCCCTGTAAAGACAGGAAGCTATTAGCAGCCCATGACCTTTGAACTTTGACCCATAAATATATTCATATGACATCTATTCCTCAAGGTGTATACATGTACTATGTTTGCTTTCAATGTGTCAAATAGTTCTCAAGATATGCCCAAAATTAGTATTTTTGCATATATAATTAGCTTTGTGACCTTTGACCCTTAACCTCATGACCCAAACATTTCACCAGATATTACTAAGTGCATACATGTACCCTTTTTAATTCAAATCGGTCAAGCAGTTCTTAAGATATATATACCAAGGTACACACTGGCAGCCATTTTGAAAAATGGCGCCCATGGCCAACAGGGGTCAGGTCCGTGTTGGCTACGATCCTAAATTTGCTTAGAATCACCTTATCTTCATGTGTGCTCAATTTCACGCTTTTATCACGAAGTGCACAATTCACCCACATCGGCCAGCTAATCTGCCCCACTAATATGGGTTTGCATTACCACACCGTGAACTTTTGTGATTTTGGGACGTGTGGTAAATATGAGTTCTTACCACACTGTGGTAATACCACAGTATTGTCACGGGGTGTCAACGCTGTGGTACTGCCACAGTGTTGTAAGAACACATATTTACCACACGTCCCAAAATCACAAAATGTCACAGTGTGGTATGAACACTATGTACCACAGTGTGTTTCATTCTGTGTTTGTTCCATAAGGGTACCCCCAACATAATTACCCCCCCGGACGACTACCCCCTGGAAAATTAAACTCCAAGACAATAACCCTCAAAACAATAAGCCCAAGACATCTTCCCTGGCGTAGCGAGGGTCAACGGATGGGGGGGGGGGGGGGGGGGGGGGCACAACTACGAGGTAGTGGAGCGATTTGGGGCATATCCTAGACAGTAATATTATATGATACGTAGTTCAAGCTATGGAATCATACATACATAATGTATGCATATTAAAAAGTGGGAGGGACAATCATCACCTCCACTTTCAAATGTATGGGGGGGGGGGGGGGGGGGGGGAGAGGAGGCATGTCCCCCCTCCCCGTCCTCCGGGTAGATTGTGTGCATTCAATTTCGCAAATATTGTTACCGCAGTTGTATTTAGCAGTTCAAAATTGTTTTTTAGCAAAACATTTGATTTGCATTCGATTTAAAATGTATTTCGATTTCGAGTATATTCGTGATTGCGTAGTAGGCCATGTGTTTTGAACTGGGCCAGTGAATAGGTGGTGTTGTTACATCTGATCAACATGCATGGTAGTTTAACAGAGTGCCAAACTTTTAAAACAAAGGCAAAATTGTCATTAGTGGTATCAAAGTGAAGGCAATATAAGTGACTATTGATTTAAAATCAGAAACAGAAATTTCAGTTCATCATTGTTGAGTTAATTTAAATTCTTTGGGGCAAAGTAGCAGATTTTTCATGGTGGAGGTGGAGGGGAGCATGAGGAGGGGAGCATAAATTTGGAGTATAATAGAAAACTGTGTAGAAACCATGCAAAGAGGAGGGGAGCATGAATTTTTGAGCATAATAGCATGACCCATGTACTGAGCACAGTGTATTCATGTGCAAGTATAATCACACACAAGTTGACACAAGACTACTTTTGCCTTTGTGTGCTGGTCATGCAATTAATTGGGTCAAGTGCCCAATTGAAGAAACTATTGCTGGACACATTCTTGAAATTAAGAGCGATTAATCTACCACACAAAAGGAGATGTAATGAATAGGCTGTTTACTTCAGCATTGGGGGGGGGGGGGGGGGGGGGGTGGCTTCCTCAAGACTAGGGTAGTTTCTTATGAATGGGATCATTATGTACAATTACCAGATGTCATGAATAGTTAAACATTGGACAATTAAACATTTGGATAAACAAAATTCAAAGCCTAATATAGAGCCTACCATGAGAAGAGGAGCATAAATTTGGAGCATAATTTAAAACTGTAGAAAGAATGTTGCAAAGAGGAGGGGAGCATGAATTCTTTAGTACAGTGTATTCACGTGCAAGTATAATCACACAAAAGACTACTTTGGCCTTTGTGCAGATAGATCTAGAGTGCTTTTACACGCGTGATTACAATCACGAATATAATGTTTACAATCACTTTAATTATGTTGCATTGCTTTTACAAGACGAAAAGACCATGCAATTACAATTACGTTTCTGGAAAAGTACCTGTAATAATTAACTAGTATGAAGTTGTATTTTAAGGATACTCAAACATACGTAAACATTATACAGTACTTAGAAACATTTTCTCATCTATCCTTTTCTCGCTTTTCGTTATATTTTTACATATATTTGTTGACACACCTTATAGTGTTCTTTCAAATTGACATCATATTAGTAGATTCCTCATCCAATATATTTTCTAATAATGTTTTCACGCGTTTGGATAAAGATACTTTGACTTGGAGTACATTTTGTCATGATCTATTGTATTGTGCATACCTAAATATTGTACAAAAAGATGATTGCACAAAATTACATTACCATATATGAAACATAGCAAATGATATACCAAACGAAAGGTACAATCACGCTTAATTGAATTATGCATACAACATTTCACTAGGTGGATAAGATTTTTCTCCAGTGGCGATTTTTTAATGGTACTTTTGTTGTCGAATTTTCGTCATATTTTAGCCCATTTTTTTGACACACCCTGTACAGTTGTTTTTAAAACAGCACAAATGGAATCCTGGTACCATATCCTTTCCAAAAATATATACCTTCATGGGTCCTGGATGTAAATTAATAACAATATTTTGACTTTAATACAATTTGTCACGATCTCTTGAAAACCCCTCAGTGTAACGCTTACTGGCCCAGTTCAAAACACATGGCCAGTACCGCCCTCCGGGAAATCCGTTGGCGCAATTGAATGCAAATAGCGTGTTTTTTAAATTAAATGCTAAAAGTGTCAAATCACTTGATCTTAGAGCTAAATCATCTGAACACTCTGAACACTCATATCTGAACACTCATATACACTATGTTTTTTTACTACTTTTTTGGAGGTATGTAAAAATAGCACTTTTTCATTTTTTGCTGCATTTCTTAGGGTTGGTGAAAATTGAGATTGCGTTAAGTGCTCTCATTTAATAATGGCCAAGTCTTTATCAACTAAATTTTGCTGATACATATTTTTATATATGCCTAAGACACAGGAAAATTTTCATGGTCAAAGTTGATTCGCTTCATATAATTATGACGTCATCAAATTTGCATATGAAAAATCATGGGAATATCCGTAAATAAAACGGTCAAAAAAACAATGTTCATTAGTATAGTTTATTTTTTTCACCATGAGAATGATGATAATGAGCTTAAACTTATTATGTGTATTTCTGAAAGTACATTCAAATCAGAAATGCTATTATCCTTTGAATATAATGTACAAAAATTACATTTTTTATTACGTAATCACCATGCGTCATATGCAATTGTAAGGCATATGATGGCCATTTTGTGTAGTGCACAAATCGGTACATATTGCTCCATCTTTAATTTCTTTATTTTAGAACCAATCGCTCTCATATTTGGCACATATGTAGAACTAGTAGGGCTCGTCTGTTTGCAATAAGTATAATTTCAAAAGGTCATCATATGAGGGCGGTATTTACTAAAAAATTTATAAAAACATACAAAATCCTTTAAATTCCGATAAAAATGTTTTTTTTTTCTCTATCTGCCTGATTTGTATAGACAACTTGACATTTTGTTTGCATTATTATGCAACTTTACTTTTCCTAGAATGAAATTAAAGACTGTTATGTTGTATCTTATATCTTTTAGCGTATAGATAAGGCATAACTCCCTCTAGATTGTACCCTAAAAGTGGAATAGGGAATACAGTGCGCTACACACAATTAACTATTTCGATTATTTATTCACTCCTTACCTGAATCTAGTCCTGAATGAGTTTTTCAATAGCATGTTTATTACGATATAAAATTAAGGCAAAATGTGTGGGGACGTCTTGCCAGAAACTTTTTTTTCTAAATAGTTTGTATTATTATCTTTGGCATCACTTTTCTTTCAAGAGAACAAATACGTCTCGTTGACAAGTTCATTATTTGATCCCTCCTCAATTATGAGTTTTTGTCTCAAACTGATGGTTCTGTGTTGACAAATGGATTTTGCTTGATCAGTATTCAAGTCCATACTTACGAGGACGATTATAATATAATTTTTAATTTTTACGGGCTAATTAAGGCAAAAACTGTCTGAATGTGACCTTCAAAGTGAATTAATAAATACATTGCGATATGATGTGTTTACGTACCACTTGTTCAGGCCTGTTAATCTAGTACTAACAAAGTTCATATTTGAATACGGGAACTTCATGTTTATAAGTTTGGGGTTACCAGAGAAACCGAGAGTTTACAAAACTTATAGGCACAGGAGCAGTCTGTGTGTACATAATTGTTTTGTATCTTCTGCAACTCATTGTCTTTAATAAAGATGAAGCATACTATTCATATTCATCAAGCATGATTTTACATCAATGTTTATTTAGAGCAATTAAGTGGAGACATTCCATTAGTCATTAACACATGTGAATGGTAAAGATAAAGTTGTAGCGGTTCAATATAATTTGGTCTTCCTCAGAACCCTATATTTGGAAGGATCACGGCCTGAAAAGCCACTATGGCAACATTGTTGATATCGATTCGCTGTTTTATCCACTGTGTGGGAAATGGCGGCAGAGCATACACACTTTTAAGCTTAAGTAACGAAGGAATGAACAACACATATCTGTCGTATTTTTCCTTTTATATGTATTTTTTTAAGGAGATATCCATGGCATAAATAAGCTACAAAGATCAATGTGGCCATGTCGATAAGAAACGGTAAGAAACCCTGGTCAACCATCATCATCAATGACCCGAAGGGGGGGGGGGGGGGGGGGGGACTCATGTATATTTTCAATACAGGTATGTGTCGCTTCAAAGACCCCTGTTTTTACAGCCGATCCGGCGGCTCCTAAGGTTCCCATTTTCATTTTGAAAAAGCCAATCGCCGCTCCTATAAGTGTAATTTTCATCAAAACAATATACAAGGCCGGTTTTTTTTTTCAGAGCTCTGCCTCGATAATAGTTGGCGATAGACAAGTGTTGGAGATAAGTCTACATTTTCTACGTGGTAGGATATCTCCCGTACAGTGAAGGCATTATCTGCTGCAGATTGATAAACTGTTTGCTTTCAAAGGAGATTATCGGTTGTTTGTGTTTATTACCCCACCTTTAATAGCAGTTTGGAGCTTGTTTCATTCATCAGTTCGTATCACCATGATCACCATACAACTTTCTGTCAATGTCCGGCAAATCTGAGCGCTACGTCGTAGGCCTCTGTCGGATCTTTGATTGTGCACATTCCATGTACCAGATCACAACTAAGCAGGTGGTCAATGATCTGAGGGGCTTGACCGCACTCGCATTCTGATGCACCTTCGATGTATCCCCAGTTCAACATGTTGCCTTGCATCTTCCCACGCCTGCCAAAGCCTATTCCGGCTACGCAAAGTCACCCAGGGGTGCATGGTTGAATCGTGTGGACAGTTTCTCTGATGGCACCATAGGCGTAGGCTACCGATATTTCCTAGAGCTCAGCCTCTCTTCCCAGAGTTTGAGCCTTCTTGAAGACACGCTGTAGTTCAGGGGTTCAACAGATCATGAAAGGAAGCTTTTCCGTGACTTAAAGCGCCGAGGATGCAGTGGGTAGACATGAAATGTGTGTCCTTCACCTCTGTTTGTCTCAGTCGTTCCTTCTGGCTAGCAGCAGCCCTCCTTATTTATTACAGCTGGGATGCGATGCCAGAGATTAGGTATACGTTATCAGTTCTCGTTCGTCTCATACATCATGATATAACGGCAGCTTTTGTTCTTGTTGGCATGTGCTGAGCTTTCCCACACCCGTGCATACATATTCTGCAACATAGTAACATAGAGCCAGAGCTGATTGTTTGGTTTGCATTTGGATGTGGATCAGTTTGTCAAGAAAGGCATTCGTGGAGCTGACCTTCCTTTGAGCTGGGTGATACAGGCCTTGTACTCTTTAAAGATCTATCTAAGGTCACCCCTATGTAGACAGGACTATCACAGTGTCCCCGTCTAGTTCCATTCCAAGTGATCTTCAGTTTCTGGTTTGCATGCATGTTCTTCAGATGGAAGGCGCATATTTGAGATTTAGTTTAACTGAATTAGCCTTCAGATGGTTCTCTTTGTAGTACAAGGATAGGTTGGTAAATCCCTCACACAATGTGGATTCTGCCTTAGGGAAGTCATCACTGTGGGTGGTGATACACAGGTCGTCTAATATATGAAACCCTGGTCCTCAGAGTAGATATAGGTTGATCGTTAACATAGATGTTGACATGGGCGGCGCGTAGATACTTCCGTATCACCCCCCCCCCCCCCCCCCCCCCCCCGATGAATAGGTATCAATGAAATATCTACGCCCATGGATGTTGAACAGAGTTTGGCCAGAATGCTTCCTGCGCCAACCACACTTCTTTCCAGACAGCTCGACGAAGAAGCGTCTGTTTTCAATCAAGGTCTTTACCATGTTGGTCAAGTGCATTTTGTTCACATTCAGTAGTTTGTGTAGAGTCTGTGCACAGTAGCATAAGCTGATGAGAGGTCTACAAACACAACTCCAGTTAAGACATTTACTGGAAAACATCTTCTATATGTTGGGTAAGGTTAAGCAGTTGTCTTGTGCAATACTTCCTAGGCTGGAATCATGCCTGCTCCTTCATCAGAGATGGTTATACAACTGCACATGGTGGGTACCTGGGTGGGTCAGAATTAGTCGCTCGAACAGCTTAAAGGTGTGGAAAAGAAGTGAAACTGGTATGTAACACTTTGTTGCTGATGGGTCTTGTTTTGGAGCTTACATGGCATGTTCTGATGGATGTTGTTCCACGACAGGGAAAGTGTCCTCCCAACAGTTGTCCACATATGTAAATTGTTTAGGATTGTAGTGAGTGTGATCTTAATGTCAGAGATTACTTTTTGTGTGTGTGTGTGTTCTTGACAACAATTCACAGGTTTTCAGCCAAATTAAAAATGCTTCAGCAGTTTGGTTAAGTGAAATCAATTGTAATCTCATTTACATGGTTAGGACGAGCCAGTGGCTTACAGTTCCATATGCATAGACAGCATTAGGTTTTAAGCCATCTTCTATGGACTGTGGCAAATTAATTATTTAGCTCGTGATTTAGCATTGGTCAGGAGCCAGCCTGCTCCAAGCTCGGGGTGCTCTTTTGTGATTGCATGGTGCTGGTTTAGGATCAAGCGCTTCAAAAGCTTACAAAATATGGCACAGAAGGCAGATGCTTAATTATGTTATCATTATTTATGATAATTTCCTGGCATTAAGATAGTGATACTTTGGCATTATATCTGATCACTACAGTAAATGGTGTAATGCTTAATATGATAACATTTGAGGTATACACTATTTGTCACCCGTATTTGCTTATACCATTTATTTAAAGTAAAGAAAAACAAACAGCATGAAATATAGAATCTAACTGACATCAGCTATTGCCACAACCATGCTTTCACAGGCCTTCATGCTAACAGATCATTTGTGAGGTGTCAGTGATTAACTGAATGTATTTAGTACCCCGTGTACATGTATTATGAATATTGAGACATATAGTACGTTTATTTTAGTAAAAAAATAAGAGCGCAAATGTTGCAAAAGGAGTTAACAGTTCTACACACACAGGCATTCCCCTGCAAATTTCAGACAACTTTTCATGATCAAAAACATTTTTCAATGTGTTCGTTAACTGTAATTTGCATTCAATTCATTCGCCACTTTCTGTCACCATGGTAATCATTTAAAGGCATGAATGTGTACTCACCTAGTTGTCACATGAAGTTTCTGTCACATTTGGAGAGTAGGTATCAAATAATGAACTGTAAACAAGAGGTGTTCATTAATTTGTTCTCTTTTCTGAAACAAACAAATGTGATGTCAAACAGAAGTACCCTTCCTTGCCATAAGTATTGCAACATGGTGAAATTCGTTACATTTTTGGTAAATTACTTATCTATGTTGTAGCGGTGTTTTGTACTAAATAATTGAATAATTACCGACATTTCGGTATAAATGGAAGGTGCACATTATTCACTTTCTCATTCAAGGCCCTCATGAACAAACCATGGTCAAGACATCCGGGTAATCTAACGTGCAACTCCGGCAAATCGTCGCCCTGATGGAGGAGGGGGTTTCGGTGGCTCATATTGCTGAACACTTTCAGGTATGCCGTCAAACGGTGTACAGAGTGTGTACACGCCATAGGGAAAGGGACAATTTTGACTAGCAACAATCCTCATGCCCGCATTTCCAGGAGGAAGATTATCATATCTCGTGTCAATCGCCAGAGGCGCATCAGGTGGTCCTCCAGAGTGAGGGATTGGACGGTGTAGGACAATTGGAGTCACGTCCGGTCTTTTCCGACGAGAGTAGATTTTGCCTTTCTACCAACGACGGAAGAGTAAGAGTCTGGCGTGAATCCGACACCTCATACGACCAAAGCAACATGATCTACACTAAAGGAATGCAGTTTCAGTCATGGTTTGGGGGTGTCTGCATCTATGGAGGGAGTCGGCGATCTTGTTGTCGTGTACAGGAACATGGATAACGCAAAAATATCGGGAGATTCTGGACTCTCACGTGTTTCCATCAATTGGTTACATCTTTGGCGACGCGCAACACCAATCATTTTCCAGGATGACAACACACCGGCCCACAGGTCTGTCCAGATGGACCAATGGTATGACGAAAAAAGCGTTAACAGGGTGCAGTGGCCAGAACAATGACCAGATGCTAACCCGATAGAGAATCTGTGAGATGCCATCAAGAGAGCCCTCACCAAGGACGGAGAAACCACCAGGGAGGGTTTGGTCGGCTCTATCTTCAGTGTCTGGGACAGCATCACCCAAAAAAAGACTGCATGGTCTATACGGGACTCTACCAAGGAGGATGCGCGTCATTTTCAGAATGCGCGGGTACCAAACAAAATACTAGAACTTCATAAAATTGACATGATAAATGATTCTTGACATGTTACTGAATCGTGCCTGATAATAACAACTTAAATCATTTACTACAACTTAATTAAGACAGCACGTATTATCATGTCATACGTTGCCTCCTGTGTAATGAATGTGTCTATGTTGCAATACTTTTGGCACGGGAGGGAATAATTCAAATATTGAAAAACAAGTTTCTGACCAGAATTTTCCCAAAACATTTTGTCTTACATGCTATCGAAAATCTCACTCAGGACTAGATACATAGGGTTACTACTAAGTGAATAATCTGAAATTGTTTGTATGTAGCGCAATGTAATCCCCATTCCACTTTTAAGGTACAATTCAGTCTGAGTTATAAATAATTTAGACACTAAAATATACAAGATACAACACAGCAGTCTTAAATTTCAATGTAGGGAAAGTAGATTGCATAATAATGCAAACAAAATGTCAAGATGTCTATACAAATCAAACAGATAGAGAAAAAATTACATTTTTATCAGAATATATAGGATTTTGTATGTTTTTATCAAATTTTAGTAAATAGCGCCCTCATATGATGACCTTTTGAAATTCTACTTATTGCAAACAGAATAGCCCTACTAGTTCTACATGTGTGCCAAATATGAGAGCGATTGGTTCTAAAATAAAGAAATTAAAGAGGGAGCAATATGTACCGATTTGTGCACTACACAAAATGGCCATCATTATGCCTTTCACTTGCATATGACACATGGTGATTAGGTAATAAAAAATGTCATTTTTGTACATTATATTCAAAGGATAATAGCATTTCTGATTTGAATATACTTTCAGAAATACACATAATAAGTTTAAGCTCATTATCATCATTCTCATGGTGAAACAAATTAACTATACTAATGAACATTGTTTTTTTGACCGTTTTGTTTACGGAAATTCCCATGATTTTTCATATGCAAATTTGATGACGTCATAATTATATGAAGCTAATCAACTTTGACCATGAAACTTTTTCTGTGTCTTAGGCATATATAAACATATGTATCAGCACAATTTAGTTGATAAAGACCTAGCCATTATCAAATGAGAGCACTTGACGCAATCTCAATTTTCACCAACCCTAAGAAATGCAGCAAAAAATGAAAAAGTGCTATTTTTACATACATCCAAAAAAGTAGTAAAAAAACATAGTGTATATGAGTTTTTTTCTTGTTAACATTTTGTTTCTAACATTAGACATATCAATGGACAAAATGACACCCAAGTCGGAGGATCATAGGGGGGGGGGGGGGGGGGGGTCCCCGGTAGACCCCTCTGGCCCACGGACTATAGTCCTAGAACCGAAATTGACTGACATTTGGGATCATCAATTGATTAACTAAAAGTTTCATTTAATTAAAATTTTCCAGCACGCGATCCTCATTTCTTGTCAAAAAAGGAGCATGTTCCGTTATAATTATATGTCTATATTTTCTTCACCATTTACATTTGCATGTTGTTTGGGTTTTTATTTGATTCATTATACTTGCATAACCGAGTAGTGTACTTATTAACTCGCTGAGCTTTTTCATGCTTATTTTTTCTCTTTTGTATCTGGATTGTATTCAACTTATTACTACGTAAAGCGATAGTTGAGTGTTGGTAAAAAAGAGTAGTTCTGGTCAAACTGAATATTAGTAACCATATATGCACCATAACATTACAAACTTATAATTATAACTTCACCATGCCCGAAATTTATAAATAAAAAACAATAATACAAATGACGGCCTTATGTCATTAATTAAGGCCTTTAAAACAGCCGTTACAGAAAAAATAATCTTAGTGTCATTTCATATTAAACAAGATTGAATGCTTAATACGATTACTGGTGTATATATTAACAATATTTGAATGCTGAATGTGTTACACACTTCTCGTTCCGGTTTCCTGGCGCTAAATTGAATGACCATTGTGCAATGTCAAATTGGTTGATAACAAATCATTTGAACATGGTGGAGTATAAAAAAAGGAATGCCTATAATTAACAAAATGTAATGTTCTTCAAGTACAACAAATAATATGGAGAACAGAACGCGCCGAAAATTCGTTTTAATTTGAATGATAAGTTGTCTAGTTTGAACGGGAAACCCCTATAATTAACGTACTTGATGAAATGTCGTTAAGTTAAATTACCAAAATTACTTTACAAAAACGTTCACGAAAATTTCCTCTGAACAACGTGTTTTTTTGGCATACCATCATTATCGAAAAAGAGGATGTCGCTAAAAGTTGGTGAGCCATTATGAAATGTCTTACAAAACCAATTAAAGGGATCTAGTAACTTCGTTGACATGTGCAAAAAGAGATGAAGTGTTGATGCAATGTATATTGTTGTTATCTCATATGTCCACAGGGTATTGTGTGAAAATTTCAAGTCAAATGGACATTGTATGGCCAAGTAATTGGTAATGAACGAAATGCAAAGTGATATTCACTAACTCACTGCACTCACTTTGTACACGGTTTCAAAACTCCATGAGAGTTTTTTTTATTATCTGAATACTTCGATCGTACATATCTTTGTAACGAAAGGGAAATGTGAAGGATTATTTTGAGGATTTGGACAATGTTACTAAGTCCGTTTAAGCGCTCTTTCAGGTTAGTATAGATATCCCAAAATCAGAAATAATTATTTGAACATGTTCAATCACGCAGAAAGGGCTCGAACCTGTACCGTCAGCATCATATTCTGACAAGAAAGTATTGCGGGGAATTTGCGAATGTGAACTTTTAAAATCGCGTGATTTGTGAATATCTAGTATCGTTTTCTCGATAGTTTAGACCACGACCTTTTAATAAACCAATATCATACCTTTTTGAGAAAGATGATTGATATCATTTTAAGATAACAACGAGATAGTTTGTTAGTTGTTTTGACGTACTGATATCTGCATTTTAAATTCAAGTAGCATGAAGAGTGGCGTGAAACGGGTGTGTAAAGAAGTCATTTGATGTAGACGAGTGGTTGGAAAGATAAATTAAACAAAATACGTATCGCTATGAATCCATTAACTTAAATTTTACAGATCACCTTCAAACAATTGTATTGTGAATAAAACCGGGCCGTGTCTGAAGCCACTCCTCTGATGAAATCGAGGTCAGCCATATCCATGCCCTAGAATCTATCACCTCTTATCAAAGTACTTCACTCTCAAAACGTGACAAACAAGGCAAGATTCTAGAGCAAGGACAAACAAACGATCAGATGGTGAATAATCATCAAGTATAGTAAGAAATAACCGCCCTTCTAATAATTGTTTTTTTTCGATTTAAATGATATGTTTGTGATTACGATCTGCAAATGGGGTTTCTCATGATGTCTACACAAATTTTGATGTAAAAAAAATTCAATTTTATAGGGTAAAATTTTAGAAATTGAATACATACATATTATGTATACTGTAATGTGTCTGATTAGTAGTGTGAAGGTCAACTCCACAATGACTTTGCGGACCTAATGGGCCTCTAAACTCATCAAATTCCACATAAATGTCATGATCTATGTTCCAGAATGTGTAATATTACATCATAATGTTAACAAGGTTAGATTTGCCTGCTTGATAACAGTCCATTTTATTTGGCGAAAACAGCTCAAAAAATTACTACATTATAACATTTTCTATGTTTTTAATCATATTATCGTGAATAGTGCCCTAGTATGTTGACCTTGAACAAAATTGTGTGGTTGTAACTTGTCGAGCTTGACCTGGTTGACATGTTGTTCCAAATATGAAAGTGGTTGGTTGAAAACTGCCCTAGATTCTATTACCTCTTATCAAACAACTTTATTCTCCAAATGTGACAGACAAAGCAAGATTCTAGAGAAAGAAAAAAACACAACGATTATAGTTAGCGATCATGTTCATCAATTGGCCAATTTAAGTCATCATCATATAGTACGAAATTACCGCCTCAAAATACTGTTCATTTGATTAAATTGAGACCTTTTCTTTTAAGGTCAGTCTTGTGTGGAACAATTTCCTTAGAACTAGGGCACTACGATCAAAATACCCACAAAAAAACACCCTAATACATATCAAGAACCATAATGGCCCTAGACACGAAACCATACTCGAAAAGATATTGAATAGACTAATTGATAAATAATGTTGAATGGGTATTAAAAAGGGGCTTGTGTGGTAAAATCCAAACCATAGTATATCAGAAATATCGATAGAAATTCAATTCACGTCGTCAGCATGCCATTAAGATTTGGCCTAAATTCACCGCCCGTTCGTCCCGCTCCGATGGGCTATAGAAATTGATCGGGTCAACAGGCCCGAAATGACGTGCCCATTCGCTCGCAAAGATTTCGCATTCAGCCGATTCGGGTGTCTGAGTTTTGATTGCATAGATCCCTGTAGTTTGAACATGGTAATGCTCGAAATAAAATTTAATATCAAAGTAGTTTTTGTGCAAATCTTGCCATACAAAGGATGTTAAACATTATACAGAAACTGACCAGAAATATATTGTAATTAAACATGTTAAAGGTAAAGGCCAGTTTTGGAAACGCCCCCCTCTCAAAAAAATGAAATGGAAGTTCGTATTACTAATAATGTGAAAGAATATAATTATACTACTATAGGATCTTCAACATTTTACCAAGAAACCGCCTACTTATTGATATATTTGCAAAATTATATATCTATTTCAATGAGATAGATATGTCGCCCATACACTATGTGTATTACGACCACGTGGTTTTCTTCCGATATTTCTGTATTTAACGATGTTTAGGTTCGGATTTTACCACACAAGCCCTATTTCATTATATTCAACAATAATGATCAATATAGATGTATTCGGCTACTTTCCCGAAACTGATTTTGGGCTTTAAAAGAAAATGGGATTCCAACGGGATTTGAACCCGAGACCTCCGGATTGCTAGACCGGTGCTCTTCCGACTGAGCTATATAAACGCTAGACGGTGCTCGTACCCGAAACCCCTTAATTATCATTGCCAGAATGGTCAGAAACTATTATCAATTATGACATAACCCCGAAGGATACAAATCAACTTGGGGATAAATGCGAGGGATCGTCGAAGCGATACAGCTTTTTGTAATAATTAATTCAAACATAAAGAAACTGACCAAGAATATATTGTGATTAGAAGAAGGCAAAGAAAATGGGATTCCAACGGAATTTGAACCCGAGACCTCCGGATTGCTAGACCGGTGCTCTTCCAACTGAGCTATAGAAAACCCTAGCGGTGCTCGTCTCCGAAACCCCTTAATTCTCATTGCCAGAATGGTCAGAAGCTATTATAAACAGGACATGAACCCGAAGGAGTTATTTGTTTTCTGTAAGTATTGCTTATATCATACATACAAATATATTTCCATTATGTGTGGGGCAAGTTTAGGAGTAGCCTAATTCAATTCTGTATTAGAGTTGCCAAGTGAGCGTCAAGTGTACATTTCACATACGCGATAAAAGAGCATTAGAAATTCAGCGGGGAAAACTGAATGGTCGGCGTTCAGGCATTATACCTGAATTCGCGCTGTCAAATACAATACTAATGATATGAAAGACGCTCTTGGTATACCATTACTTATGATTCTATTCGGACCAGGCAAGCCGGGTTGGAAGCCACTCCCTCTGACACAGTGTCTCGTATGGTCAGCCATCTTTCAGAGACTCCAACCGTGTTTATTAAACAAATTAATCATGCCCCTACCCCTACCCCTTCCAACCCCCGACCTCCTGTTGTTTGGCGTTATAATAATTTAGTTAATTTGTTTAACTAAATCTATGACCTTTGCTATAAGTTAATTACAATCTCCGTATCGTTGGTGTCAGTCGGCGAAACGTTTTTTTTTCTGTTTCCCTTGATAGTGTGTGCATGCGAATTAACAAACTAATGATAATCCCTCTTCTTAAGTAGCGTGGGTTGATATGATTTGAGATAACAAAGATTGTTTTTGTCTCATTGTGTGTTTAGTATAGCAAACATACTGCATTCATAACAGATATGGAAGTCATTAGCCGTGGTTCAAAAACTGAATAAATAGCAAGTACATAAACAAAGAAATCAGGGGCTCTAAATATCGAAAACAAAATTGGTCAAGTGGTCATTATTAACAATTATGATTATATCACAACAAATTAAGAGATATTTAACAAACTATAATACGGGTGTCAAGCAAGAACTGAGAGTTATACAATAAGCTTTGCTAAACATTAGTTATATTTTTCAGGTCAGCGAGCTTTCATATTTCATAATGGCCATGCGCCAATGTAGTGGAAATAAAAGCATTTTTTTATACCCCCCCCCCCCCCCCCCCCAAACAATCACCCAAACATATCTACAACAAATATCTGAAAACTTTTCCTTTAAAGAAAATAAAAACACACATTCGGCAGGTATGTTTACTTATATTAGCACGAAATTTACTGTAGATCTCGATCATCATTTGATTAAAGGTGCACCTGTAAAGTGTCAGATATTGCCCAAAATGATATTTGAGACTTCAATCATGTACAAAAATCATTGTAGGATATGTCCGAATGCTGTTGAAAAGGAACACTGCTTTCCTAGTCAAAAAAGCGAAAATATGCGTCAGCTTTTAATACGGACGTTTATGAGGTTTATAACCGTTAGCTAACGCTTTTGAGCTGAATGATAGATATCGTCATACTAAAGAGGCATTTGGAAAAATCTAACCCTATGTTATTCTTCTCTTACCATAAGCTAAACAACACGGAGAAGAGAAACGAGGGAGCTCCAAGTAATTTTGGTGGAGTTAGACACTTTACAGGACTCACTTTAAACTAAATTGGCCATTAATGTTTTTTTTTTTTTCGAGCACAAAATCGAGAATTCCTGTCAAACACAAGGCAAAAAAGGCGCATTAAATTTTAAAAGTCAGCATAATCCATATATATATATATATATATCGCTTATATTTTCTATAAATACAAATCAAATCAATAGTGGAGTCATTTAGAATCATTCTAGCGCATTTTGTCATTATATTACTTAAGTTGTACCTATATTCAAATTGGCCTGTTTTCATTATTTTCATATTTGTCCTAATATCAATGATGCATTACATCATGTAAGCTATATACATGTTATTTAGATTACCCTTTATTTAGTACGCTTTTTTATACAGGTCTTCACAATCGAATTTGTCAGATTAACAGTAAAAGTGATAATGTTTGTTTCTGGTATACTGATATCTGCATTTTGGTGCTATAAAAGGAAATACGATGATCGTATCATTGGTGGTGATCATCACCAATGATTATAGAATTGTAAATTATATAACACTGAACCGTGTTTGAAGCCACTCTTCTAATGAAGTCTATATCAGCCACCTCCATGCCCTATATTCTATTAACTCTTTTCAAACAACTTTAGTCTCCAAATGTGACAAACAAAGCAAGATTCTAGAGCAAGACAAAACACAACGATTATAGCTAGCGATCATGTTCATCCATTGGCCACTTTAATCATCATCATGTAATACGAAATTACCGCCTCAAAAAAAATGTTCATTTTATTAAATTGAGACGTTTTCTTTGAAAGCGGTCAGTCTTGTGTGGAACAAGTTCCTTAGAGCTAGGGCACTACGATCAAAAGACCCACAAAAACACCCTAATACATATCAAGAACCATAATGGCCCCAGACACGAAACCCTACTCGAAAAGATATTGGCTAGACTAATTGATACATAATGTTGAATGGGTATTAAAAAGGGGCTTGGTAAAATCCAAACCATAGTATATCAGAAATATCGATAGAAATTCAATTCACGTCGTCATGCCATTGAGATTTGGCCTAAATTCACCGCCCGTTCTTCCCGCTCCGCTGGGCTGTAGAAATTGATCGGGTCAACAGGCCCGACATGACGTGCCCATTCGCTCGCAAAGATTTCGCATTCAGCCGATTCGGGTGTCTGAGTTTTGATAGCATAGATCGCTGTAGTTTGAACATGGTAATGCTCAAAATAAAAGTTAATATCAAAGTAGTTTTTGTGCAAATCTTGCCATACACAGGATGGCTTGCAGTGGCGTAGCGAGGGTCAAGTGATTGGGGGGGGGGCACAGCTGCGAGGGAGCGGAGCGACCAAGCCCGAGGGCGCGTAGCGCCCGAGGGGGGGGGGGGGGGGGGGAGGGTGTTGGAGGCGTTGTGTCCCCCCTCCCACGGTAGGGAGCTTTTGCAAATTTTTACTTGAAATAATGCAATTTGGTGCATACCTTGGAAGGAAATTTGATAATACTGAATTAAAGAAATCATTTCCCTCATCACACACACCACCAGACTCAAATACTCTCACGCCGTATGCTTGTCTACATTTATTTGGGGAGGGTGTGGGAGGGGGTTCACCCCCCTCCCAATTTTTTTTGAAATTTTTGAAATTGGTGTTTAAAATATCACTGTAGAAGTATGGTCATTATTGTCCTTTATCATTGTCTTAATCATGGATGTTAAAATGGTATGAAATAGTGAATCTACTCGTTACGTATTTTAAAACGGTAATAGCGAGGAAAGATTAAGCCCGTGAGATGGATCCACGTGATCCTGTATACTATAGAGCCTTCGATATAGTCTAGGGCATTGAGCTCCAATGGAACTAAGCAAAAGTGGAGGGGAGACATTGCGAGGAGAAGCGAAGCGACCGATTGGGGGGAGGGTGTGGGAGGGGGGTGTCCCCCTCCCACAGTAGGGAGCTTTCGTATTTTGGGGCCTGAAATTGTGCGATTTGGTGCACACCTAAGACAGAAATCTCACGTAATATAAAGTATATAATTATGGAACCAAACATACTTAATGACAAAGGAGGGGGACAATCTCCTCCCCTTTCTAATGTGGGGGACATAATATTCCAATTTTATTTGCATTCAGCGCATCTGGACCAAATTTACTAAAAGATATATTATTTAAAATTATTTTCCGATGATAGTGTGCTATAGACATGATAGATGAGGGTCTAATAAATTTCGTATATATCAGTATTTCAGAATATGCGCGCGAAGCGCGCGGCAAAAATTAAGATTTACAGTTCTTTTCAAACAAACAAAAAACAGCTATGCTCGGGTCCCTTGAATTAGTTTCAGTAGGCCTATGCTCAACTGATGCAGATATCGACTCTGGAGAAGATGACTGGTGCTCCTTCAATCATGATCATCAACAATATGCCTAGATTATGCATCATGAATTAATGGAACGGGTGCATTTGGAGTGAAGAAATTAGTAAAAGAAGTTTGTCTTTACCTAGACATTTAGGACTACGTAGTGCAGCTATGCGCCTTTATAGCCTGCATGAAGGCGTCAACATTATCTATAAAAGCGGGAGGCAGATTCAAGATCCTAAAAGCCTTGGTATGATAAACGATTTACCATGCTAGGAAGTTTGTTAGGCTTATACGCGCTCTATGTCTTCTGAAATGCGGTGAGCGTCGATCCTCGCGCACGGTACTGAAAATTTGCATAAGGCGCTATATTGGAAGGATTGTTCAAACTGATAATAGGTGCGCTGTACAACATGTTTTGTTGTCTTTTTTTATTTCATTACACTCATATCGGGAGAAAAGATGGCGCCAATTATGTTAAAGTAAGCAGGGGCGTCAATCCTGGGGGGGGGGGGGGGGGGCAGGGGGGGGGGGGGCGGTCGCCCCCCCCCCCCCCCCCAATGAAAATATTTGGGGGGGGGGCGAACATATCATTTCGGCCCCCCCCCCCCCCCCCAATAATTCTGAAAATGAGGAAGAACAAAATCTAGTGATATAATGCCAAAGAGGGGAAAGACACATTTATCAATAATTAATCTTCAAAATAGCCGTTTTCTAGTTTGAAAAGGACTTTACATCTCTTTTTTGCCGCGCGCTTCGCGCGCATACAGTTTATCATATTGCAAGTTTCATTTTGGTTGCGGGAACTCACATGTGGTGGGCAGTGTAATTTCTCAAGCGCACACCTCAAACAAAGTTAATTAAACCCTCATCTATAGATAGCCCACCGTCACAGAAAATAAAGTAATCTGAAATATATCTTTCAGTCAATTCGGTCCATATATGCACTGAACGCAAATCATATTGGAATATTATCATGTCCCCCCTCCCCCCCCCCCCCCCCCCCACATTTGAAAGTGGTGAAGATTGTCCCCATCCCTTTTACATTATGTATGTTTAGTTCCATACTTATATACTTCATATTCCGTGAAATTTCTGTCTCAGGTGTGCACCAAATCGCACAATTTCAAGCCCAAAATACAAAAGCTCCCTACTGTGGGAGGGGAAACCCCCTCCAAAACTTCCCCCGCTCGGTCGCTTCGCTTCCTCGCAATGTCTCCCGTCCAGTTTTGAGACGTTGTTGACGCCCTTGCTTAGTTTCATGGGAGCCCAATGCCCTAGACTATATCGATGGCTCTATAGTATACAGGATCACGTACGTGGGATCCATTATGCAAGGCTCAATCTTTTCCTCGCTATGCCCTTTAAAAATACGTTACGAGTATAGGTTCACTATTTTATACAATTTTTACACCCATGATAGGAGTTGCAAATGTCTGAAATATAAAAGCT